>JAABKJ010009949.1:0-11085 GCA_011634705.1 Andricus grossulariae
GCATGGGAACGAGATTAGTATTCCTTATAAGGTGTTTCAGACTAGTTGTCCTAAAATGGCTAATCCGAGCCAAACAGCAACGCTGTGAGTTGTTTTTGTTGTCTGGATACTTTCTCAAACGTTTAGGGTTGGAGTTGAAATCAGAGCGTTGAAACGAGATAAGTATTCCTTGTAAGGTGTTTCAGACTACTCATTCTGAAATGGCTAATCTGAGACAAACAGAAACGCTGGGAGTTGATTTTGTTGTCTGGATGCTTTCTCTAACGCTTAGCGTTGGAGCGATAGCCGAAGCGTGGAAACGGGATAAGTATTCCTTATAAGGTGTTTTAGGCTACTTGTCTTGAAATGGGTGATCGGAGCAAAACAGCAACAATGGGAGTTGATTTTGTTGCATGGATGCTTCCTTAAACGCTTTGCGTTGCAGTACTAATCAGAGCGTTGGAACGAGATGAGTATTCCTTATAAGGTGTTCCAGACTACTTGTCCTAACATGGCTAATCTGAGCCAAACAGCATCGCTGGGAGTTGATTTTGTTGTCTGGATGCTTTTTGTAAACGCTTAGCGTTGGAGTGATAGTCGAAGCATTGGAACGAGATAATTATTCCTCATAAGGTGTTTTCGATGCTTGTCTTGAAATGGCTAATTCGAGACAAACAGCAACGCTGGGAATCGTTTTTGTTTTCTAGATGCTTTCATAAACGCTCAGCGTTGGAGTTTAAGTCAGAGCGTTGAAACGTGATAAGTATTACTTATAAAGTGTTTTATATTACTTGTCTCAAAATGGCTAATCCAAGTCAAACAGCAACGCTGGGTGTGGATTTTGTTCTCTGGATACTTTCTCAAACGCTTGGCGTTGGAGTGATATTCGGAGCGTTGGAACGAGATAACTATTCATCATAAGGTGTTTCGGAGTAATTGTCTTAAAATGGCTAATCCGTGCCAAATAGCAACGCTTGGAGTAGATTTTGTTGTCTGGATGCTTTCTTACATGCTTAGCGTTGGAGTGAGAGTCAGAACTGTGGAACGAGATACTTATTCCTTGTAAGGTGCTTTAGACCACTTGTCTCTAAACGGCTAATCCGAGCCAAACAGCAACGCTAAGTGTTGGTTTTGTTTTATGGATGCTTCCTCAAACGCTTAGCGTTGGAGTTGAAGCCAGAGGGTTGAAATGAGGTAAGGATTCCTAATAAAGAGTTTCAGACCACTTGTCTTAAAATAGCTAATCCGAGCCAAACAGCAACGCTGGAAGTAGATTTTGTTGTCTGGATGCTTCCTCAAACGCTTAGCGTTGGCGTAATAGTCACAGCGTTGGAACAAGAAAAGTATTCCTTATAATGTGTTTTACACTACTTGACTCAAAATGGCTAATCCTAGCCAAACAGCAAGGCTCGGAGTTGATTTTGTTGTCTGGATGCTTTCTCAAACGCTTAGCGTTGGAGTGAGGTTCGAAGCGTTGGAACGAGACAAGTATCCCTTGTAAGGTGTTTCAGACCACTTGTCTCAAAATGGCTAATCCGAGCCAAACAGCAACGCTGGGAGTTGATTTTTTTTGTCTTGGTGCTTTCATAAACGCTTACTGTTCGAGCGATATTCAGCGCGTTGGAATGACATGAGTATTTCGTATAAGGTGTTTCAGACTACTTTTCTTAAAATGGCTAATCCAAGCCAAACAGCAACGCTGGGAGTGGATTTTGTTCTCTGGATACTTTCTCAAACGCTTAGCGTTGTAGCGATAGCCGAAGCGTGGGAACAGGATAAGTATTCCTCATAAGGTTTTATGACTACTTGTCTTAAAATGGGTGAGCGGAGCCAAACAGCAACGCTTGGAGTTGATTTTTTTGTCTGGACGCTTCCTTACGCGCTTAGCGTTGGATTAATATTCGGTGCGTTGGAACGAGATAAGTATTCCTTATGAGGTTTTTGAGAATACTTGTCTTAGAATGGCTAATCGGAGCCAAACAGCAACGCTGGGAGTTGATTTTGATGTCTGGATGCTTTCTTTCATGCTTAGCGTTGGAGTAATAGTCAGAGCGTTGAGACGAGGCAAGCATTCCTGATAAAGTGTTTTCGACCACTTGCTTTGAAATTGCTAATCCAAGCCAAACAGCAACGCTGGGAGTTGATTTTGTTGTCTGGAAGCTTCCTTAAACGCTTTGCGTTGGAGTAATAGTCAGAGCGTTGGAACGAGATAAGTATTCCTTATAAGGCGTTTCAGGCTACTTGTCCTAAAATGGCTAATCTGAGCCAAACAGCAACGCTGAGAGCTGATTTTGTTGTCCGGATGCTTTCTCAAACGCTTAGCGTTGAAGTGATAGTCAGAGCCTTGGAACAAGATAAGTATTCCTCATAAGGTATTTTAGACTACTCGACTTATAATGGCTAATCCTAGCCAAACAGCAACGCTGGGTGTAGATTTTGTTGTCTAGATACTTTCTCAAACGCTTAGAGTTGGAGTGACAGTAGGAGCGTTGGAACGAGAAAAGTATTCTCTATAAGGTGTTTCAGAATACTTGTCCTAAAATAGCTAATCCCAGCCGAACAGCAACGCTGGTAGTCGATTTTTTTTTCTGGATACTTTCTTAAACGCTTAGCGTTGAAGTGATAGTCCGAGCGTTGAAACGAGATATGTATTCCTTATAAGGTGATTCAGACCACTTATCTCAAAATGGCTAATGCGAGCCAAACAGCTACGCTGGGAGTTGATTTTGTAGCCTGGATGCCTTCTCAAACGCTTAGCGTTGGAGTGATAGTCCAAGCGTTAAACGAGATAGGTATTCCTCAAAAGGTGTTTCAGGCCACTTGTCTCAAAATGGCTAATTCCGATCTAAAGAGCAACGCTGGGGGTTGGTTTTGTTGTCTGGATGCTTTCTTATACGCTTAGCGTTGTAGTGATCGCCGGAGCGTGGGAACGGGATAAAAATTCCTTATAAGGTGTTTTAGAATACTTGTCTTAGAATGGCTAATCCGAGGCAAACAGCAGCGCTCGGAGTTGAATTTGTTGTCTGGATGCTTTCTTAGGCGCTTAGCGTTGGAGTAATAGTCGGTGCGTTGGAACGAGATAAGTATTCCTTATAAGGTGTTTTAGACTACTTGTCCTCAAATGGCTAAGCCGAGCCAAATAGCAACGCTGGGAGTTGAATTTGTTGTCTGGATGCTTCCTCAAACGCTTTGCGTTGGAGTAATAGTCAGATCGTTGGAACCAGATAAGTATTCTTTATAAGGTGTTTCAGACTACTCGACTCATAATCGCTAATCCTAGCCAAACTGCAACGCTGGGAGTTGATTTTGTTGTCAGGATGCTTTCTCAAACGATTAGCGTTGGAGTGATAGTCGGAGCTTTGGAACAAGATAAGTATTCCTTATAAGGTGTTTCAGACCACTTCTCTCAAAACGGCTAATCCGAGCCAAACAGCAACGCCGGGAGTTGATTTTTTTGCCTGGATGCTTTCTTAAATGCTTAGCGTTGGGTTGATAGTCGGAGTGTTGGAACGGAATAGGTATTCCTTATAAGGCGTTTTAGACTACTTTTCTTAAAATGGCGAACCCGAGCCAAACAGCAACGCTGGGAGTTGATTTCGTTGTCTGGATGATTTTTCTAAACGCTTAGCGTGAGAGTGATCGTCGAAGCATTGGAACGAGATAAGTACTCCTCATAAGGTGTTTTAGATACTTGTCCTTAAATGGCTAATTCGAGCTAAACAGCAACGCTGGGAGTTGATTTTGTTGTCTAGATGCTTTCATAAGCGATCAGCGTTGGAGTTGAAGTCAGAGCGTTGAAACGTGATAAGTATTCCTTATAAGGTGTTTTATACTACTTTTCTCAAAATGGCTAATGAAATTCAAACAGCAACGCTGGAAGTTCATTTTGTTGTCTGGATACTTCCTTAAACGCTTAGCGTTGGAGTAATAATAAGAGCATGGGAACGAGATTAGTATTCCTTATAAGGTGTTTCAGACTAGTTGTCCTAAAATGGCTAATCCGAGCCAAACAGAAACGCTGTGAGTTGTTTTTGTTGTCTGCATACTTTCTCAAACGTTTAGAGTTGGAGTTGAAGTCAGAGCGTTGAAACGAGATAAGTATTCCTTGTAAGGTGTTTCAGACTACTCATTCTGAAATGGCTATTCTGAGACAAACAGAAACGCTGGGAGTTGATTTTGTTGTCTGGATGCTTTCTCTAACTCTTAGCGTTGGAGTGATAGTCGGAGTGTTGGAACGAAATGAGTATTCCTCATAAGGTGCTTCAGACTACTTGTCTTAAGATGGCCCTTCCGAGCCAAACAGCAACGCTTGGAGTTGATTTTGTTGTCTGGATGCTTTCTCAAACATTTAGCGTTGGAGTGATAGTCGAAGCGTTGGAACGAGATAAGTATTCCTTATAAGGTGCTTCAGACCACTTGTTTTAAAATGGCTAATCCGAGCCAAACAGCAACGCTTGGTGTTGATTTTGTTGTCTGGATGCTTTCTTAAACGCTTCCTGTTGGAGTGACAGTTCAGGCGTTGGAACGAGATTTGTATTCCTTGTAAGGTGTTTTAGAGTATTAGTCTCGAAATGGCTGATCCAAGCCAAAAAGCAAAGTTGGGAGTTGATTTTGTTGTCTGGATGCTTTCTCAAACGCTTAGCGTTGGATTAATAGTTGGAGCGTCGGAACGAGATGAGCATTCCTTATAAAGTGTTCCAGACTAATTGTCTTAAAATGGGTAATCCGATCCAAACAGCAACGCTGGGATTCGATTTTGTTGCCTCAATGCTTTCTCAAACGCTTAGCGTTGGAGTGATATTCGAAGCATTGGAACGAGATAAGTATTGCTTAAAAGTTGTTTCAGGCCACTTGTCTCAAAATGGCTAATCCGAGCCAAAGAGCAACGCTGGGTGTTGATTTTTCTTGTCTGGATGCTTTCTTAAACGCTAAGCGTTGTAGTGATAACCGAAGCGTGGGAACGTGATAAGTATTCCGCATAAGGTGTTCCAGACTAATTGTCTTAAAATGGCTAATCTGAGCAAAACAGCAACTCTTGGAGTTGATTTTGTTGTCTGGATGCTTTCTCAAACGCTTAGCGTTGGAGCGATAGTCGAAGCATTGGAACGAGATAAGTATTGCTTAAAAGTTGTTTCAGGCCACTTGTCTTAAAATGGCTAATCCGAGCCAAACAGCAACCCTGAGTGTTGATTTTGTTGTGTGGATGCTTCCATAAACGCTTAGCATTGGAATTGAAGTCAGAGCGTTGAAACGTGATAAGTATTCCTTATAAGGTGTTTTATACTACTTGTCTCAAAATGGCTAATCCAAGCCAAACAGCAACGCTGGGAGTTGATTTTGTTGTCTGGATGCTTTCTTAAACGCTTAGCGTTAGTGTGATAGTCGAAGCGTTAGAGCGAGATAACTATTCCTTATAGGGTGTATCGGAATACTTGTCTCAAAATGGCTAATCCGAGCCAAACAGCAACGCTGGGAGTTGATTTTCTTGTCTGGATGCTTTCTTAACCGCTTAGCGTTCGAGTGATAGTCGGAGCGTTGGAGCGAGAAAAGTATTTCTTATAGGGTGTTTCAGAGTAATTGTCCTGAAATGGCCAATCCGAGCCAAACAGCAACGATTGAAGTTGATTTTGTTGTCTGTATGCTTTCTGAAACGCTTAGCGTTGGAGTGATAGTCGAAGCGTTGGAACGAGATAAGTATTTCTTGTAAGGTGTTTTAGATTACTTGTCTCAAAATGGCAGATCCGAGCCAAACAGAAAAGTTGGGAGTTGATTTTGTTGTCTGGATGCTTTCTCAAACGCTTAGCGTTAGAGTGATATTCAGATGGTTGGAACGAGGTTAGTAATTCTTATAGGATGCTTTAGACTTCTTGTCTTAAAATGGCTAGTCCGAGCAAAACAGCAACGCTTGGTGTTGATTTTGTTGTCTGGATGCTTTATCAAACGCTTGCTGTTGGAGTAATATTCGAAGCGTTGAAACGAGATTAGTATTCCTTGTAAGGTGTTTTAGAGTACTTGTCTTAAAATGGCTGATCCGAGCCAAAGAGCAAAGTTGGTGTTGATTTTGTTGTCTGGATGCTTTCTTAACCGCTTAGCGTTCGAGTGATAGTCGGAGCGTTGGAGCGAGAAAAGTATTCCTTATGAGGTGTTTTAGACTACTCGTCTTAAAATGGCTAATTCGAGCCAAACAGCAACGCTTGGTGTTGATTTTGTTGTCTGGATGCTTTCTCAAACGCTTAGCGTTGAAATGATAGTCTAAGCGTTGGAACGAGACGAGTACTCCTTATAGCGTGTTTCAGACCACTTCTCTCAAAATGGCTAATCTGCGACAAACTTCAACGCTGGAAGTTGATTTTCTTGTCTGGATGCTTTCTTAACCGCTTAGCGTTCGAGTGATAGTCGGAGCGTTGGAGCGAGAAAAGTATTCCTTATAGGGTGTTTCAGAGTAATTGTCCTGAAATGGCTAATCCGAGCCAAACAGCAACGTGGGGAGTTGGTTTTGTTGTCTGGATGCTTTCTCAAACGCTTAGCGTTGGAGTGATAGTCCAAGCGTTGGAGCGAGATAAGTATTCCTTATAAGGTGTTTCAGACCATTTGACTTAAAATGGCTAATCCTAGCCAAACAGCAACGCTGGGAGTTGATTTTGTTGCCTGGATGCTTTCTCCAACGCTTAGCGTTGGAGTGGTAGTCTGAGCGTTGAAACAAGATAAGTATTCCTTATACGGTGCTTTAGACTACTTGCCTTAAAATCGCTAATCCGAGCCAAACAGCAACGCTGGGAGTTGATTTTGTTCTCAAGATGCTTTCATAAACGCTTCGCGTGGGAGCGAAGTTCGGAGCGATGGAACGAGATAAGTATTCCTTATAAGGTGTTTCAGACTATTTGACTTAAAATGGCTAATCCTAGCCAAACAGCAACGCTGGGAGTTGAATATGTTTTCTGGATGCTTTCTAAAACGCTGAGCGTTGGAGTTGAAGTCAGTGCGTTGAAACGTGATAAGAATTCCTTATAAGGTGTTTTAGACTAATTGACTAGAAATGGCTAATTCGAGCCAAACAGCAACGCTGGGAGTTGCTTTTGTTGTCTGGATGCTTTCTCAAATGCTTAGCGTTGGAGAGATAGTCGGAGCATTAGAACGAGATAAGTATACCTTATAAGGTGTTTCAGATAGTTGTCTTAAAATGGCTAATCCAAGCCAAAGAGCAACGCTGGGAGTTGATTTTGTTATCTGGATGCTTTCTTGAACGCTTAGCGTTGGGGTGATAGTCGGAGCGTTGGATCGAGATCAGTATTCCTTATAAGGTGTTTCAGACTACTTGTCCTAAAATGACTAATCCAAGCCAAACAGCAACGCTGGGAGTTGATTTTGTTGTCTGGATGCTTTCTCAAAAGCTTAGCGTTGAAGTCATGGTCCGAGCGTTGGAACGTGATTGGTATTCCGCATATGGTGTTTTAGACTCCTTGACTTGAATTGGCTAATCCGAGCCAAACAGCAACGCTGGAAGTTCATTTTATTTTCTGGATGCTTTCTCAAACGCTTAGTTTTGAAGTGATAGTCGGAGCGTTGGAACGACATAAGTATTCCTCATAATTCGTTTCAGACTACTTGCCTTAAAATGGCTAATCCGATCCAAACAGCAACCCTGCGAGTCGATTCTGTTGTCTGGATGCTTTCATAAACGCTTAGCGTTGAAGTTGAAGTTAGAGCGTTGAAACGTGATAAGTATTCCTTATAAGGTGTTTTATACTACTTTTCTTAAAATGGCTAATCCAAGACAAACAGCAACGCTGGGAGTTGATTTTGCTGTCTGGATGCTTTCTTAAACGCTTGGCGTGGGTGCGAAAGTCGGAGCGTTGAAACGAGATAAGTATTCCTTATAGTGTGTTTCAGACAACTTAACTTAAAATGGCAGATCCGAGTCATACAGCAACGCTGGGAGTTGATTTTGTTTTCTGGATGCTTTCTCAAACGCTTATTGTGGGAGCGAAAGTCGGAGCGTTTAAACAAGATAAGTATTCCTTATAAGGTGTTTCAGACCACTCGTCCTAAAATGGCTAATGCGAGCAAAACAGCACCGCTTGGAGTTGATTTTGTTGTCTGGATGCTCTCTCAAACGCTTAGCTTTAGGGTGATTGTCGGAGCGTTTCAACGAGATAAGTATTCCTTATAAGGTGTTTCAGACTACTTGTCCTAAAATGGCTAATCCGAGCCTAACGGCAACGCTGGGAGTTGATTTTTTTTGTTTGGATGCTTTCTCAAACGCTTAGCGTTGAAGGGATAGTCCGAGCGATGAAAGAAAATTAGTATTCCTTATAAGGTGTTTTAGTCTACTTAACTTAAAATGGCTAATCTGAGCCAAACAGCAAAGCTGGAAGTTGATTTTATTGTCTGGATGCTTTCTCAAACGCTTAGCATTGAAGTGATAGTCGGAGAGTTGGAACGAGATTAGTATTCCTTATAAGGTTTTTCAGAATACTTGTCTTCAAATGGCTAATCCGAACCAAACAGCAAATGATGTAGTTGATTTTGCTGTCTGGATGCTTTCTAAAACACTCAGCGTTGGAGTTGAAGTCAGTGCGTTGGAACGAGATTAGAATTCCTCATAGCGTGTTTCAGACTACTTGTCTTAAATTGGCTAATCTGAGCCAAACAGCAACGCTGGGAGTTGATTTTGTTGTCTGGATGCTTTTTTTAAACGCTTAGCGTTGGAGTGATAGTAGAAGCATTGGAACGAGATAAGTATTCCTGATAAGGTGTTTCAGACTACTTGCTTTAAATGGCTAATCCGAACCAAACCGCAAAACACAGGGAGTTGGTTTTATTGTCTGGATGCTTCCTTAAACGCTTAGCGTTGGAGTGATATTCGGAGCGTTGGAACGAGGTAAGTATTCCTCATAAGGTGCTTTAGATTACTTGTCTTAAAATGGCTAATCCGAGGCAAGCAGCAACGCTGGGAGTTGGTTTTGTGGTCGGGATGCTTCCTTAAACGCTTAGCGTTGGAGTGATAGTCGGAGCGTTATAATGAGATAAGTATTCCTTGTAAGGGTTTTCAGACAACTTGTCTTAAAATGGCTAATCCGAGCCAAACAGCAACACTGGGAGTTGATTTGGTTTTCGTGACGCTTTCTTACACGCGTTGCGTTGGAGTTGAAGTCAGAGCGTTCAAACGAGGTAAGTATTCCTAATAAGGTGCTTTAGACTACTTGTTTTAAAGTTGCTAATCCGAGCCAAACAGCAACGCTTGCAGTTGATTTTGTTGTCTGGATGCTTTCTCAAACGCTTAGCGTTGAACTGATAGTCCGAGCGTTGGCACGAGATAAGTATTCCTCATAAGGTGTTCTAGACTACTTGACTTAAAATGGCTAATCCGAGAGAAACAGCAACGCTGGAAGTTGATTTTATTGCCTGGATGCCTTCTCAAACGCTTAGCGTTGAAGTTATAGTCGGAGCGTTGGAACGAGATCAGTATTTCTTATAATGTGTTTTAGACTACTTAACACAAAATGGCTAACCCAAGTCAAACATCAACGCTGGGAGTTGATTTTGTTTTCTGGATGCTTTCTAAAATGCTTAGCGTTGCAGTTGAAGTCAGAGCGTTGACACGAGATAAGTTTTCCATATTAGGTGTTTGAGACTAATTGTCTTAAAATGTCTAATCCGAGCCAAACAGCAACGCTGCAAGTTGATTTTGTTATCTGGATGCTTTCTTAAACGCTTAGCTTTGGAGTGATGGTCGGTGCGTTGGGACTAGGTAAGTATTCCTTATAAGGTGTTTCGGACTACTTGTCTCCAAATGGCTAATCTGAAGCAAACAGCAACGCGGGTAGTTGATTTTGTTTTCTGGATGCTTTCTCATACGCTTAGCGTTGGAGTTATAGTCGGAGCATTGGAAGGAGATAAGTATTCCTTATAAGGTGTTTCAGATACTTGTCTTAAAATGGCTAATCCGAGCCAAACAGCAAGCTGGGAGTTGATTTTGTTATCTGTATGCTTTCTTATACGCTTAGCGTTGGAGTGATTGTCGAAGAGGTGGAACGAGATAAGTATTCCTTATAAGGAGTCTTAGACTACTTGTCTTAAAATAGCTAATCCGAACCAAACAGAACGCAGGGAGTTGATTGTGTTGTCTGGATGCTTTCTAAAACGCTTGTCGTTGGATTTGAAATCATAGCGTTGAAACGAGGTAAGCATTCCTTATGAAGTGTTTGAGACTAATTGTCTTAAAATGTCTAATCCAAGCCAAACAGCAACACTGCGAGTTGATTTTGTTATTTGGATGCTTTCTTAAATGCTTAGTCTGGTTTTTTCAGTACCTTTGTGTTTCGGGAGTGAGCTCCTCGAGGACGCGCGATTGAACCAGTGCCCCAGGTGTAAAAAACTTATTTCCTCTGGAGAAGTCTGGCTTTGCCAGTCCTTTAGGGTTCCTGGAGTGAGTTCCTGAAGGGCACGAGATTGAACCAATGCCCCAGGTGTAAAAAACTCATCTTTACTGAAGAAGTCTTGTTTTTTCTGCACTTTAGGGTTTCTGTAGTGATATCCTCGAGGACACGAGATTGAGACAATGCCCCAGTTGTAAAAAACACATCTTCTCCGGGGAAGTCTGGTTTTTCCAGTTCCTTGCGGTTTCTCGAATGAGTTCCTCGAGGACATAATATTCAACCAATGCCCTAGATGCAAGAAACTCTTCTTCTCCGGGGAAGTCTGGTTTTTTCAGTACCTTAGGGCTTCTGGAGAGAGTTCCTCGAGGACACGAGATTGAACCAATGCCCAGGTGTGAAAAACACATCTTCTTCGGGGAAGTCTGGTTTTCCGAGTACTTTATGGATCCTGGAGCGAGTTCCTCGAGGACACGAGATTGAGGCAATGCCCCAGTTGTAAAAAACACACCTTCTCCGGGAAAGTCAGGTTTTTTCAGTACCTCAGGGTTTCTGGAATGAGTTCCTCGAGGACACGAGATTGAGCCAATGCCCCAGGTGCAAAACACACATCTTCTCCTGGGCAGTCTGGGTTTTCCAGTACTTTAGGGTTTCTGGAGTGAGTTCCTCGAGGACACGAGATTGAACCAATGCCCCAGGTGTAAAAAACACATCTTCTCCGGGGAAGTCT
>JAABKJ010009950.1:0-11085 GCA_011634705.1 Andricus grossulariae
CATATTTACTTTTATCCGCTTTTCAGTCTGATACTCAGCATAATTTCTTATTGTATATATTCCACGAAGTGTTCTAGTTCCACCCATCATTGCAAAGATGTCACCATGAGACGTTGATAGTACACTTTGTTCTTCGGTTGGCAAGGGTCCAAGGACATTATGTTTACCTCTTATATAAATTGGTTTATCGGTAGGGAAAGTGTATCTGCGTATTTCGAACCGCCGGTTTGGATTCGCGTGGGGGATTAGCCGAATAGATCTGAGATGGTTGAGTGTATATCCAAGTACAAGTAAAGTAGAATGACTGGCAGGGGGAGACTTGGTCCTGGCACGAAGAGGAGACTCAGCTGGACTAGGAGACCTGGACCTGGCATGGAAAGAAAGCTCAGCAGAAGTAAAGGACCTGCCTAGAGAGCCCGGAGAATGAGGTCTGATAGGAGGAACAGAGCTTTCTGTAGAATCATGTCTTTCAGAAGAATAGGAAGTTCTGGAGCGTTGATTGCCGGGAATAGGGGCACCGTTAGGTAAACAGTCGAACAGTAAACTTAAATCTGCAAAAAGAAACAGGGTATTAAATTTGTTCTATAGGTATGTTAGCATATCACGAGCCAATACTGCAGGACTTGACATATTGCTAGGTCAATATTAGGAGTATTTATAGATCCCGGAAATTCCCATGAGTGAAACATTGAGTTGTGTGAATTTTTTTCGCTCATTCTATTTTTTGTATGTGTTTTTCTTTAGCAAGAATTGTTTCTAATTGTTACATCCCAAAATTCTCACAAGTTTTATGTAACGCCTTAAACTACCTCGCCCTACACAATGCAGGGTAACGCCACTAATTACACACGAGCGCATTTGCGATCTTCTCTGAGTTCGAACCTAACTATAGTAACTTTGATACGATCGATAAGAGGAAACCGCGAGATACGCAAAGTGTTACCGTGAAAGGATAAAAAATCAGAGAATACCGATAAGTTAATTTATGCTCGATCATTAAGAGACTTTAATTAAAGACTCTACCACTATGAGATCATTCGAATTATGTCTATCATCATGCGAATGTATTTATACTCCTCACAGTTTAAAGTCATTACAATAACAAAGTATAATCCAATCATGTGGAATATGAGTACACACGTGTGTTTACATAATGTTATAATTTTAGCAATATAATTTGTCATCTGTTTTTATCTGTAATAAATCTGTCAAAATTTACCTACATCATTTATTTCAACACTGCATACTAACGCAGTCCCCATAAAACTGACAAGTGACAAACAAACCCAGAAACAAATAATTGGTTAGGTCTTACCAGCCTGACCTGATCACCACACTGGTCCCTCTCTATCACACTCTTCCAAACTATTTTCACCTCTTTCTAAGGCCTTATTTCTGCACATACAAGTGGAGAAATATATTGAGCCACGAGAAGCATTCAATATAGTTATTCTGAGTCTTAAACCCAATTTCTAAAGAGATATCAGGAATCGCTAAATTTAATCATGATAGCTCGCGATACAATGAGTGATTCCGCTTAGCAGAATCACCCATTCCCTGCCAAAAGTAACTCTAAAGAAATACATTTAAAATCTCCTAACGAGATACAATTGCTGCAAGTTGAGATTGAGTTTCTGTTGAATTAATATTTTCCTAATGAAAAACTCAATAAAAAATTAAGAAAAATGATTCTTCTTTTGGACTACTGGATTTAATCGTTTCAACTCATGAACAAAATTTACAGCATTCGATAATGAAATGAAAAGAAAAACATTTATCTCAAGGAGCACTGCTCTTGTTGAAAAGGGAAGAAAAAGGTCCAGGCAAAGTACTATGTTCAATTAACGGCCTTTAAAGCTCACTTCACAATCAAATTTAGGCAGGTATTTCCGTACGGCGGATTTCCGACTATTTTATCGGGAAATGACGTTAAGTACCTAAAAACATTGAATATCTGTGACGCCACGTTCTAAGCGTGTTAAATTGAACTTAATAATATACTCAAAATGTACTTAAAATTATTTCAGTCATATTTTCATATTATATTCACCAATGAAACTGAAGACCACCGCCAAGGATAAGAAGCAAGAAGAAACAATCCTCACCATTTCTAATTAGATGAAAAAATTATTAATGTATTCATGAAGAATTTTTGTCACAATGTCTTCATTATTATTCTGGTTCTTCATCAGATTACGCAGTATAGTCTGTATGTCTTATCTCTTGGATGATGTGTGTCAAATTTTTCGAGTTCAGATATTTACATTTCGTTAAAGTCAGTTTCAAGGATAAAAAATATATATTCACTACATTTCTTAAAACTCATATCGCAGCTGATTAAATCTATTACGTTTGAGCGAAATCCGTCGTTTACATGGAAAATCAATATAGTTTATATGATGAATAAAGCTTAGGAAAACTAATATAAATTCTACAAAATACGACAGATTTTAATAATAAAATATGTTCTATCATGACTTCAAATTATGCTATGCCCTTTTTTCTAAAATTTTGAAGAAGATAGTTTTAAATTAAGTAAGCTTTTATTTGCAAGATAAAAAACGTTTTCAAATTAGGACAAATTCTTATTAAAAAAGAAATGTTGGAAATCTGACGAGTTTTCATTTGGAACAGGGATTTTTTTGTAAAATCCTTCTTCATAAATCAGAACTAGATTGACTTGCTCAATTTTCAGTTTCATACAAAAAAACTCCCTGCCTTAAGTCAGGATTATATTTGTTTACAAAATTTTCTATCATAATTCAGAAATATAGTGTAGTCAAATTGTATACCATAATTTCTTACCTCAATTGTTGATAAGCGGGTTACGCGACATGAAATTTTGCAAAGATCTATGAGGGGTTTGTCTGAAGAGAAGAGGGTCCTAGAAATTGGTCGAAGTCCAGGTAATTTTGCTGAACTCATAAGGTAACAATTCCTCGTTAGATAGATTGGTGGCACTGAAAAGGGCCGATTGTGTTAGGGTCCTGAAAAGAAATATAGAAAGGACAATATCACGGGAAACTCCTCCGCAACTTGAGGGTATCTTCTCTCTCTATGTTCTCCTCCGTTTTGTCTTGCATGACGGAAAAACAGTATTTTTTCTTGGCACGCACAATCACCGACTTGACGAGGGACCTTTAAAGATGGAGACTGTCTGATAAGGGAGCTGCTAAGTGTAAGGACGTCTTCTATACCTAAGACATCAGATGGAAACACTGTGTACGCGTCACTCGGAGGTCAATTATCTAGGTCAATAAATTCAGGGTGACGAGCTTCTACTACTGAGGGTTGGGTCACGGTGACTTGTGGAGCTGTCACGGGAATTGACGACTGTTTGTAGCAATGAGCAATAATCTTTTTCCACGTGGTGACCTCAAATAAGGTCCCGTAAGATCCAGAGCTACAGTTTCCTATGAGTTTTTGAGCTGCCGAGGTCTTAGTTAAACCTTTCCACATGTCGTGAAATTCAGACAGTAGCCGTCGACGTAACTTTTGTCGAAAGTTTTCTTTCAGGGGGGAACTACTCTCCTTCTAGAAAATGAATTTCCATTGTTGAATGATCTTTTAGAGAACATCATCCTGGTGCTGGTGCTGACCAATCTCCAGGTAGATTTTGGCAGTAGAGGTTGTGGCAACGTATACACCGGAATCGCTGGGACCTGGATTGTTCTCACAAGAGGACAAATGGTCACCGTCGTGGGTCACCACGAGAAAATCTTCTCCTGGTGAGCTCGCCTATGCTCTGGGTAACTTTGATTGTAAAGCCGGAAATTATCGTAATTATAGCTGAATTCGCCGATCAGATAGGCCCAGAAGATGCAGCCAATTCGAGGATCTGGAATATGTGAGCAAGTTTAGACTCCTCGGCATAAGGCCACACCCCTCACAAGCCTTTTCTTGAGGCGACCTACAATTTAACCCAAGGACGACAACGTATGGGTGGAATCCCAACCAAGTTCTGATTACTTGTAGTTGCTAATGCGAGAATATTTCTCATCACCTTCTCCTTCCCAATACTCTCAAATCCAGTCTTGTTCTAGCCTTTGCAGGTCATAAGGGACAGAAAGGACCATTTGTTTGGTGAAAAATGTGGTAAATTTTAATGTGGTGAGCATAAAAATGTGATATGCTGTGGCTGCCTGAATGCTGATGTTCTTTTAGGATAATTCGATTGAGAAACATTACAAATTCATCAAAAATAACATGAAATATTAGGTTGGGTTGAATCTCACCCCACGTTGTTAGTTGTTAGTTCTTAAGATGCGTCCGAAAGATTGAAATGATTTTATATTTTGGAAAATGAATTCTAAGAGAAACCTGAAAAAGTTTTGAAAACATTTCAAATGATTTCCCAAAATTTTAAAACAGAATTCAAAAGATTTTAAAGAAAATTTTTGCAATTTTATTAGATTTGAATGTTCAATGGAGAAGCCGAGTATCAGTAAAGTTATTTGCTTTTCCACCACAAGAGGCATGTTATTCTTCTCACTTTAATACTAGTTCACCTGCTGACCAAAGGACTTTTTTACAGCTCATATTTTCTATTATGCCAAAAAACCCCTAAATAATTTACTAGGTCTCTAACTTTTATCTTTTCTATTCAGCAACTATTATGATAATTTAAATTTATGTTTTTTTTTAATTTAAATAAATGTCGGACGCTGAAGAGAAATTGGAATATTTATTTATTCTGAATTTTATTCCTCGAATTTCAATTTTTTACTTTTCTGTTTCTTATGTAGAATAACTAAATATTATCATTACCAATATGCAGCAACGCTGAATCTTCTTAAAATATGTTCTTTATCTTGGATTTTTATTTTCCTTGCTGCTCTCGGCTCCAGTTTTGTCGCATTTTGCATGCTTGCACCTTGGAAAGTAACTAGCCTCAAATCTTAAATACTAAACTCCACATTTGATTTTTTTACCAGCTCAATATAAGTGACTTCTGTAAACATCAAATATCGAGAAAAAGAAATGTTTTAAATACTATTTAGCAAATTTCATAGTTTCGTAGGCTGGGGCAGGTACGTGACAAGATATTTTGCGCACTTTTTTATTCATAATTTCTAAACGAAAGCGTTTAAAATTTTAAAAGACTACTGAATTATGCTTGAGTAGAAGTATTTTACTGATATAATTTTAGCAAAATATAATTCTTCAAAGGAAAAGTGGAAAATGACTGGGACCTGACGTGACAATCTAAGAGAGTTAAACACGCTAAACTCACAAAAACCAAAATTCATCTTACCGCCCTTCTTCTTCAACTAATACAAATTTATTCATTTTTTAAATCTTTTCTACTATATTTTTTAAATATTACAATTTTGGAAGAATATACTAGTTTTACTGCTTTGTAAATAGTGCTACAAACTAATTTCAAAATAGGAAAAAGAAAATTGACAGATAATAACAGGGGATGTAAATTTAAAAAAGGTCAAGATACGTGAATTTTTGTAGTAGAACGAAAGTCCATGTTTTAAATAGTTCAATTTTAATTAATAATGTTTTATTTTTTGGGTGAGAGGATTTCTATTGATAATTTATATAAATTTAAGACTTACTTTAAAGTCATAGAAGGTAAGTTTGCTAGCACCTCCCCGTCAAGCTTCGTCGCCATTTTAACAAATTGCCCCCAAAATCTTGATTTTTTTCAAATATATCCTGTTTGGTGCATCTTAGAAGGAAGAAGTCTGAACAAAAGTTAGTCAGAGTTGCCTGAACCGTTTTTAGTTGAATTGCATAATATTGCGCAATATACTCGACTGAGTACTCGCATACTACGGCCTTTGCGAGGAGCGAGTCGCAACCGTCTGTCGCCCCTTGAGCTGAGAATGTGCGTGGGCCAGCTATTCTAGGAATTCATAAACCGCGGAAGCAATTTACAAGAGAAGACTTGGGGAAAAATTACGAAATGATCACGATTTAAAATCTCGGCCCAGATAACGTTAATGCAATAAAAACCAATGTTAAATGTATGACAAAATGAATAATAATTTTGACTAATAATGAGGTCGTTTACATGTTTACGGAGCCAGAAAAGCTGGCCAAATTTGAATATGTGGAAAAATTCAATTCAAATATCAGGCATGGATATAAAAAAGGTTTTGAAAAACTTGTTTCCAGATTTTGTTCCTATATAATTTCACTAACTTTCTAGTTGATATTTCATTTCGGGTGAAAATGAATTTATAGGAAAAAATCTGCCTAATGTAGATGAAAACAGAAAAATTAGTTCGATCCGACGGTTAGCATCGATTGATTTTCACCCAAAGGTACTGATGCTCCTGATTTCTTCATCTACATTCTTTCTAGTATGCAAAACGACTGCTTCAAGACCAGCAAAAAATAGTAGCTAGAACAATTATTTACAAACATCAATTTTTTTGCATTGCGACTTTATTCCAGTGAAACACATTTAAACCTTCTGGTATTTCTTCATTGTTCTGAAGAATTTTATGGAAGTTTTCTTTGAATACGGGACTGGCATGAGTCATCCCACGTTGCGTATTAAAAGATTTCTTCCAGGTCGAAGCTTCTTTTCAAATTCTACCAACATTTTTGAGAATAAAGCGTTTGCTGTACCCAACACTAGATGTAATTCAAATATAGAAGTGATCTCTCAAAATCTCTTGTCCACATCGGCGCTGAAAAGTGAAGGATCTATGCAATTCCTTCATTTCTTGGCTTTTTTCTTACATCTCCTGCTTCACGCCAATTCATGAAGTATTGCAATAACTTTCCAATCGTTCTTATAAGCCCACGATTGTCAAAATGTATTTTCTTTCGGCATGACACCACGTGCAGATGAAGAGTCTACTGCGGCACACAATTCTTACCATGATGTTAGTTAGCTTCAGATCGATTGTAATAGTTTACTTAAATGCGCTAATGTTCCGTGGAGACCATAAAAGTAAAACACTATGCTAATTTTCCTGTAGACACTGGGCAAGTGCAAGTATGATTAATTTCTTACGCTAGAATCTTTAAACCCCTGGGCCCAATCTCTTGCTTTATATCTTTGGCGCATGCTGTCTGGTCTTGAGTCTTCTTTAGTTGATTAAATAGGAAGCTGTACCTTCAAAAATTCCCCATCAGACACCTCGCCCCCTTTGATTAAAGGAATCGTAACAAATTTAGACAGAATCTCTGACACCCTAACCCCCTCTTGAGCTGTTAAGAATTTAAAAAACGGCCCCTGACCGGCTATGCAGTTTTCCTTCATTTGAGTTTTCCACTTCTTTGATCAAATGTTCAGGTCAATTCGAGCGTTTCTAATATAATTTTGGTTGCAGTTTGTATGGGACTTAGGAACTCCATAGAATTGGGTACGTCAGACATTATCTGTGAATCGTGTACCTTAGATTAAGTTAAGGGGTAGTCCATCATAGTTCCTTCCGAATATTTTCAGAATACTAGGTTAGGAAACTGAAGACTTCAATTAGAAAATAAAGTTACTTTTTCGCCGCACAATTTTCGATTTTGGACTACATCATTGTTAAGGCTGACTTCTTACGGACACGTTTGCATTTTTGAAAGTTATTCATTGAGGATCCATGTTTATTCAAAAACCTAAAGTTATATTTAGGTTCGCTCCCTCAGTTTATAATAATTTGGTAAGATTTTGGATTAGGAGGTAATGAGTTTAAAAAAATCTTACTTAATGTGCGGATGACTTCGGTTCAAAAACAATATTGTATTTTGGTTCTACATTTTTTTAAATTACATTAATGCAGTGAAGGAATTCCATCTAGAAATATTATTTCAAAATGTTTTGAGATTGGTGAGTTGTTGGATAATGGTGATTCCGTCATTTCTTCTGTAGTCATATATTTTAATTCGCCGCTGTCCATGTTTAGTTTCGCCCGTTCTCCCAGCCAATGCGGAGAGCTTGATGTATATATTCCGCGAAGAATTGTATTATTTCTATCCAAAATCGCAAAAATGTCACCATCAGACGTTGATAAAACCAACCGTTGTTCGGTTGGTAACGGCAGGCGTTTACTACTTTTTCCTCTAAGATAAAGTGGTTTATCACGAGGAAAAGTATATTTTCGAATTTCGAATTGTCGGTTCGGATTCACTTTTGGAATAAGCCAAACAAATCTAAGTTGTTCATGTCGAAGTGTATATCCAAGTATGCTCAAAGAGGAGTGGTTGGCAGAGGGAGACCTGGACCTGGCACGAAAACTGGGCTCGGCAGAAGGAGTGGACCTGACTGGAGAATTAGAGGTTTCGGAACGAGGAACACCTGGAATAGGCTCCCCATTAGGGAAACACTCGAATTGTGAACCTACATCTGCAACAAGAAACAGAGAATTCTATTTTTCTTGTATATTCTCTCCCGGCAAATTTTTGCGGATATTAATTTTCTCTTTCGGCATAGTTTTCTTTTCTGAAGAGAAAAGTAACTAATGAACTTTATTCTTTATTTAAACTATTTAGCAGTTTTCCGAATTTTCGTATACTTTAGTCTCATTATGTTGTACTAGACTAGATCCCTCTTTCCCCCTTTCTCCCTTTTTTAACCAAATAGTTGAGGAATCACTATTTTGGTAAAAATTCGTCTTATTGGTGAACCAGTTTGTCAAAAATTAATTGTTGTGCAGAAGACTCATCATTTTAGTTAAAAATTGATTTCTTTGTTTAAAAATTCAATTATTTGGTCAAAAATTCATTTTTTTCTAATTAATTTTTTCATAAACGCTTACTTATTCCATTTCTGGTTGACACAGAAAACTGTTATTAAACAATTAAGTATATATCAAATAAGAAGTTTCAAACTCTTTTGTAAGAACAGCCTTATTCATTAAATTTCTTAACATTATTAAAAAACGCATAACGCCAAAATTACACATTTTCTTGATACAAATATTCACTTGTGGTCAAATAGATCGCATTTATGATGTTCATTTCACTAAGTTGCAATGTGTTTTGATTTATCACGTGCACAGATTGTGCGAACTCGGTATCCATATGAACTCTTTTTCAACTCCATTTATTAACACACTTATTCTGGACTTCCCCGGAATAAATTGAGACTCAATTCCTAGTCATTTCGGACAAAGCCAAACCGAGTTTGGGTAAAAAGTAATTAATTTAGAATGTGGATTAGGTCGCACAAATAGTAATTTGCAGAACGTTTCAAAATTTACTCAAAATTATAGACATATTATATTTTCATAGTCACCAATAGAATTGAGAAAAAACCCCAAACATAATACGAGGCTAGAAACAATCCTCATATTTTCTTGTCAGAGGTTCAGAGAAGAAACAGATGAACGTATCAATAAGAAACTGAATTCACACTACTTCTATTAAATATTTCAGTGCTTTATTGTATCGTAATATATGCCTATGGTATAGCAGTTATCTCACTGAATATTATCAGCGTTAGGCTGGTCAATCTCAGATATTTACATTTCATTAAATTCAGTGTCGAGGGAAAAATGTTGAGACTTATATCACATTTGATGACGGTATTTTATTGTTTTCATATTGGTACAGATTTTCTTATCAATTGTCTTTCACTTTATTTCAAATACTTTAAGTGACGAAAAACTGATATAATAAAAAAAAAACACGCAGCCTTGTAACTACGCATCACGATGTCTCTGGAACCAGAAGGCTGTGTCAAATATGCGCAACTCTCGGCTGCGCGGAAGACAGGATTTCGTAACATCACTGATAACATAAAATAAAAATACACAGAGCATAACTAGCGCGCAAACTTCTTCTGCAATTCTTGTTTTGGTTCAATCGTAATCAATCAAAAGAGTTGGAAGTTGTTTCTCAAGTCTCCCTAGAGGATCTCTAATGCGATGTAATGGAGATCGCGACTTTTGAGATAATCTAAATTGACTATCGAAGTGCATAATTGCTGGGTGACGGCCATCTGTGGACGCCTCGAATTTTGCGCGCACAGATGGTACCCTTGCAACAGTTCATGTGCACACACGGGGAGACTCTCAACTCTAACTGCGATCAGATTGCCAACTTGAAAATCCACGTCCACAGATATTACCCTCCCAACTGTGCACCTGTCGATTGATACAATCATTTTTCACTTAAAAGTTCACATGCACAAAAATGTACACTTCCGACTGTGCACGCCGCTATCAATACTATCGGACTTCTCATGTGAAAGTCCACATGCGCAGATGGTACCCACCAAGAAGAAGAAGAAGAAGAAGTTAATTCTTAGTAAAGTTAATTCTTCGAGGAATTTGCCTTTATTCCAAAAAATTAGATCGTTTAAAAAAAGTCCGTCCCTCACAAGTCGTGATTTTTGAATTTTGAATTCTCGAGAATATTTTTCTGATACTTTCAATCTTCCACTTCAACAATTTTGACAGAAAAATGGAATCGTAATGCATTGAAATCATATAAATTATTAGGAATCCACTGAAATAATTCAGGTGGATTCTCTAAAAGATTGCTTCGCCGACCCATTCAAAAATTCAACTTTTTTCTAAACATTTGTTTATTTTTCTTAAAAGTTTCACTATTTGATCATAAATGCAACTGTTTGTTGAAGAAATCATTATGCTTCAAAATAACGAATAAAACGTTGAATAGGGTCAAATTGTACAGAATCATATTTTTCATGCAAAAATAAGCCATCATTTATTAAAATCTCAACAGATTGCCGAAAAGCGACAAGAAAAACAATTAGGTTGGAAACAAAATTTTGCGAATAAATTCCGTTATGATTCAAATTCTTTTCATTTTCATACTGGGATTTGAAAACTTGGGCGCGCTGTCGTCGTGAACTCGCGAAGCAAGGTAGAACTTTTGTGATGTATTTTTATTTGTACATAAAAGAAATTTCACTATGGTTTTTCACAGTTTAATACAATTGGTGCATATGAAATTGAAGATATTTCGAAAAATTTGTGCATATCGTATTTTATGTCGAATACAGTGAAAAAACATGTTTTCTCTGAAAAATGTTTTAGTCAAGATAACAATTATTTTACTATATCATGTAAGTTTAAACATATTATCAGCTGTAATGTAGTTTAGTTAATTCACGTGGCAAAAAAAGATTCAAAATATGCAAAAAGTATGAATTATAGACAA
>JAABKJ010009951.1:0-11084 GCA_011634705.1 Andricus grossulariae
TCAGACAGTAAACATAAATCTGCAAGAAAAAACAGAGAAGTAAATCTTTTTCAATGTACGTTGATATATCACACACAATGTGTGGCTATAATTCTACTTGTGAAACAAATATAATTTTCGGATGGAAGCGAAGCGGCCATTTACAAAATACGCAATACTTATTTCAGTACTTTTGATTAATTCCTCTGCGTGATACGTTTTACATTTTTCGTAACACGGAGAATGATTTTTTGATAGACCTTACCCCCCTGAATGTATCACGTTTTCTCATACAATGTTGCATGATTATCGTTTTTCACCCGTGAAAGTTGGATAACTATCCACGACCTGAAATCAGATACTTAATAATCGTTTTATTCAGAAGTTTTGTTGTGCAGAACAAAATGCGCTTCTTATTCTCTTGCGCGCATGACATATGTCAATTGATAGAAAGAAAAATATAATCGATAATATAATGACAAAATATGTAGCACGTGTATCAATAACTTAGTTTAGATTTTCTTTGAGGAAACATTGAATCTATATCAATTAAAGTACTTAACGATTCAGATTTGAGAAAAAAAACAATCGAACTACGCTTGATAAAGCGACAAGCGCAAGATAATTATATTGACGCCTCCTCCATAAGATCAACTCGTTGTCTCGCGACCTAATGCTGGTTCATCACAATTTTAAGTCCAATTTCAAAAACTAAGTGACGCCCACGCACCTGCGCTCACATGGACTGTCATTCATTTTTTCGTGCGGAAAAGTGTCATATATTTCCGAGATGGGAAATCGAAAACGCAGTTATTCCTAACAGATTTAGTTAGAAACATATTATTGTTTGTAACCATGCAGGCTCTCACTTGCGTGAAGACCAGCGGATGCTGCTTCACTTATATATCGAAATACCATGCCGGCTATTATCTGCGTTAAAATTAGCTGCGTGATGAGATCCTGAATGTGATTGAATTCTAAAGAAGATAGAACGGAGCTTATTGAAAATATCCAAACCCAGAAGTTTTCTTTTGATCCATCCGCCTAAACTGAATGTTGAGGTTTAGACTGCTCTTTAATCACAAGAATCAGCTGTCGACCAAACAATTCTCACCGATCGATGAATGGGGTGTAGAAAAAAACGTCTGCTGATCCAGGAGGGACTCCGCAAGGGGGTGGACGAAGAAACCGGCAACGGACTCCACGAGGAGGTATTTAATGATTCAGTATGTAAACTTTCTGGCCGATCACGTTCATTTTTTCATAATTGGGAGACCTTAACCTCAGATTTTGAGATTTTATCTTCGACCAAGGGTTATAAAATACTCTTTTCTGCATTTGGACAAGAATTTAAGAACTAATCTGAATTGTTGTTTATTGAGAATAACAAACTAATAAAATGACCTCTGCTGCCAGTCATCGCAATCGAAATAATAATTCGGATTCCAGATATGGTCTGAATTGCTCTTTTACAATTTCATGCTATTTGCGAAATTTCTCATTTACCTGATCATATGCAGTTTCATTTAACGGATTATTTTATCAATTACCTGTAATAACCATGCCTATAGAATCTACCCTACAATTGAATGTTTAAAAACTGAGAATTTCAAGAAGTTCAGCCGACTTGGATTCTCATGATTCAGAATCCAATTAACGCTCTCATTTCCGGAAAATAAACTCGGACTTCGGATTTTTAAAATGATGTTACGAATCATATTTCGTGGACGAATCTCATTAGTGTAAACGCGCTGCGTTTAATTGGATTCGCTTTGCAATTTAAGACTATCGAATAGACTAATCTTCCCTTTATTTTCAACTGGTCGCGTCCGATTTTAGACAAACGTAAACTTTCGGTACAAGCAATGGGTGTTGCTCGCGAATTGGACTTTTTAATGTTGCCCGGTATGGGACGTACTTGCGTTTTGGGAACGAACTTTCTTTAAGAATTCAATTTGATTATTGATTTCGCCGGTTACTTGATCTTCAATTCGCTTTGATACTCAATTCACCCGTTTCCGCTGAAGCTCACTCAAATAAAATATTAATCCTGCAGAAAGTTAGTTACACGTTAGTCACACCACAGAGGGCGGGACGAGCCAAGCTCGAGCGTGATTCCGTGGGTTCACATCCACTATATTTTAATGGGACGGTGGCAAGCACTGGTTCACCCAATGATTGTACACCATTCGGTAAGTTCGCCTGTCCACGACGATGGTTTCCCAGTTTCGTCAATATGTGAGCTGACACCAGAACAATCATAAGGTCGGAAAATTATGGGCAAGGCTTCACCCCTCGACAATTTGAAGCCCCTCCGATGTGTATTCGATGGACGCATTCACATCACTGCACTCAGTCTTTTGAGCTGAATCATCCAAGCCAGTTCGGGGTTGGCCAAACCCTAGGGTACTTCGCCCTCTCAACACCGCAGGTACAGCGAGTCCCATTCCTTCAACCCGGTTATTTCCCCTTACCAAAAATCAGCTCGGTACTGCTAAGCATGGGATTTAACCTGGCTGTTGCAAGACCAGTCGCTAGTTTTTTGGTAAAAATACTCCGTACCGGTATCAACCATCCGAAGTCACCAACTGCCACTAAGGCAACCATCAAAATGGAGAGGTTGGTACCTCGCACGTAATGACTGAGGTCCACCCAAGACTCTTGATTTGGTGATCGAGAAATAGATAGTCGTTTTTACAGACGACAATGAAACGAGTGTCAAGAACTTTCTGGCGCGTGTAGAACAAAGTCGCACGATTTCCGGTTTCAGTCATGAGGAAATATTGATCGTGATCCCGTTTATTCTTGATGGGTTAGCGCTGCAATGGTTCCGCCACACCTATAATGTTTGGTCCACATGGAGCCATTTTAGAGCCTCGTTGCTAACCATGTAAGGTGTCTCGAGCTACCAGTAGCGACTTGAGGAGCTTCTTGATTCCAGTAGCTGTACGAGAAAAATCCGCAGACTTTCTGGTCTGCTTTCAGGGATTCTTTCTGAAGTTACAACGGCCCGTCACCTTAGAAGAGCATATTGGTCTGGCGTACAGAAACATAAAGCCGAAAAGTCGCAGGGAAATTCATCGCTGCGAATTCAACTATTACAACGATCTGATGCGTTTACACAAGGAGGTGGGACGAACATCCGTTCTGGAATCAGAGGTACGCCTCCTACCACACCATCTAGTCATCTAGTGGGGCAATTAGGAGGGCGGAAACCCATTCGAACGGTTTAAATACCACGATAAAGTCCCTGGAAAACCTGCTAGTCGAAACTTTTAAAGAAAATGGATACAAATAGTCCATCATCGGAGAAACCGAAGGGCGCGTCTGCTTAAAGTTTTCTTGAATCAGTGCATTTCTCTATAGAAAACTAGAAAAATGTACAACCGTTAACAATTCTGAACATCGAAAACAGAATGGTGTTGTTTCAATAGAGCTAGAAATGTTACACTATCGCGTAATTTTCATTAGCTATAAAATACAAATGAAGTTCTTGAGAGACTTAGTTCATACTTATTCAAGGTGATGCTTATTCATGTCAAATCATTTTTGCAAAGTTTGCTAAACAGTAATTGCAATTTTCTATTAAAAACTACGAAAATGTACAATTGAAAAAATTTTGAAAATCAAAAACAGAACTCTGGAAAAGTAGCGCATGAAGAATCTAAAAGTGTATAATTCATTTGGAGTCCATTAATCTATTGTCATTTCAAGATAGAAAAAAATTCTTATGATGCTAAACCTCGTTCAAACAATCAGAAAGTAATGTTTCTGAATTAGAGACACGCTACATGACGTTTATAATTTTGCAATATGGCCTTATTGTTTCAATAAAGTTAAGAATATCACACTATCGCGTTATTGATTTAAGTTTTGTATTTTTTACGTTTTACATTTTTATAACCTCTTTTGATTATTATCATATTAAATCCTAAGTGAATTTATTGATTTTTTGTCACGCAATTACTTGCTTGAAATACTGAATAAGGAAATATCTTAACTAATCGAATCAGTAATTTTGTACTAGTCTTCAGGGTCTCACTTCTCTCTAACGGAATCTGTAAAATTTCACTAGTAATTATTTAAATTTCATCAATTTTTATTCAGAGAAAAAAAGAAGATTACAAACTAAAATTCACTTTTATAGACACTCACGTTAATACATGACTAAAAGAATTAATTTTTTGGAAAGTCTTTTAATAATCTCTGGCACGCAATAAAACTTTTTACTCTCGCGTTATTTTATCGTACTTAAAATTATAGTAGATACATTATAATCTTATTATATTTACCAATGGAATTGAGGAATATTGCCAAGGTACAGACCCGAGTATAAAACATCTTTATTTTTTACGAGTAGACGAAAAACTGATTAATGTATGATTAATGTTACTAATTATTACTCTGAAATAACTGTATTCGTTATCTCATAGATTATAGAAGACTCTTACCTTGTACGTCAAAGATATTTATATTTCATAAATCAGTCCAAGAAAGCGATGTACTTAAAATATTTGTAATTGAACTAAATTCTTTTTAATCCCTGAAAATCCTTTGAAATAATTTTTATTGGAGAGCGTGCACTGGAGGAAGGCAGAAAGATCATTTCAGAGCATATTGTTTAATTTTAAAAAGTTATGTTTACCAATTGTAATGATTGTATTGAATTACATCTTGGAAAAATGAGGTACAAGGAAGGGGTTTTAAAAATTGTAACTAAGCTATGAAAAAATTAAATTTATAAAAGAACTTTATAAAAATTAAATATTTTTCTCATTTTTTCATTTCAGTAATGGGTTTACTTTGAATCAATAGTTTTCTGGTAAAGATCAGTAGAAATCCGTTTATACAAAAATTGTACAGTTCAGTTTGAAAAATAATGATAAATCAAATGAACAAAAATAACATATATGTATTCGAAGAAAATAATTTCTGTTTTATGAATAGCTTCAACATTATTGTAAAAGTGTTAGGCGGCGGTGATTGTGTGGTGGAGATTGCATGTAAAATATAATAGTAGTGAAGAGGTTGGTGATAATGTGCGGCAATTTGTGAGCCAAATTACGCGAAATACGTAAAAAATCTGAAAGAAGGCTTGTGGGACATTTTGTTTCATGCATTAAAAATTATATGAGAACAAAAATCGTATTTTTAGCATAACAACGCAAGATAGGGAAGAATATTTGAAGACAGGACTGTAGTTCTTTCAATTTATTTTGAGATTATTCAGAAAATAAGTATACATTTACAAATGTCTGTCAAAAATCAAGTTTGTACCCGAGTGGAAATTTTAAGCCTACATTAAACCGGATAATTCTGGATGAAACCTCCTTTAAGTCTATTTGAGCCTGCACATCCTACTTTCATTCTCTTAAAGCCTAAGCATTCCGTATTTAGTCCTCCTTTAGTTCTCCTATAATCTCAACTGTAGTTTCCAAGTCCTCCTTTAATCCTCCTGCAGCCTCCCAGTACTTACCAAATCCTCCTTTAAGCCATCTACAACCTACCAGTATTTTTAGGTCCTCCTTCAAACCACTTAAAACCTCCCAGTATTTGCTAGTTTGCAGTTGCAAAATTAAATATAACTTTCCGTAAATATGTAAAATAATAATTTTTACATACTACAATAAGGAATACGTTTTTTAAAGTTTGATAATATTTCACCACCTTATTATACACGCAAATATAGAATTATTACTGGAGTTTATTTTGCTTTACTAAAAGCATTATAAGTATGAAAACCTGGAAAAATATATTTCCAAAGTCGCGCATGCGCACTATCGATGGACACTTACGCAGTTTAAAATGTCGCTCTCTTTTCATATTATTTGAAGAATTGAGAAATATTTTCTATAATATAAATAATTATATATTTTTTTTTTTATTCTGTTGTTCAATTCGTTAAGAAAAAAGTATTATGATAATGAAAACCTGGAAATAGGAATTTTTAGGGGTGCACATGCGCACTGACGATGGAGACTTGCGCAGTTGGAAAAGTCGCATTCTTTTTAAATTGTTTACAGAATTAATTGATATTTCATTAATATACAGAATTATTTATTATATAATTATATTCTGTTGTTCATTTGGCTTTGCAAAAAGAATTATAATTACAATAACGTGACGGTTTTCTTTTTGGCGGGACGCACATGCGCAGCGCCGGGGCACGCTTATGCAGCCATTTTCAAAACGTTCGTTTTCAATATCGCATTGTCTTGTAAGCTGTGTTCATTGACTTTGGGTAGAGTTTTTTTATTTCTAATGGCACGAAAAAAGTTGCCGGCCCACATTTGGTTTTTAGACAGTGCTTCTAAAGACATCTTTGATTAATGTACGTTGGCAAAAAATCAACGATGATACATAAACATCACAGCAGAAAATGAAAACGGGCAAACAGCTACGGGAAAACGAGGAGAGCGAACATAAGTCGTCTTTGTGAAATGTTTTGTGTTCTTTTGAAATCATTGAAATCTTCTCAAATTTGGTGAAACCTTTCCAAATCGTGTAAAATATTTTTAATGTTTTGAAATATAATGTAACCTTTTTGAAATCTTCAAAGATCCTGCATTCTTCTGAAATCTTTATGAAATTATTGTAAAATCTTTGTATTGATTTGAAATAATTAAACTACTTGAAATCGTTTAAGATATTCTGCAAAAAATTGAAATCGGTTCAAATCTTTAAAATCCTTGAAAACTTTCAAAAGTTTGAAAATTTTCGTGAAATATTTTGGAAACTTAAAAATATTTATGTAATCTTACTTTAACCTTTGTTTGTCCAATATTTTGTATTCGTTTGAAATCATTGAAATCTTCTCAAATTTGGTGAAACCTTTTTACATTGTGTGAAATATTTTTAATCTTTTGAAATTTGATGTACTGTACCCTTTTTGAAATCTTTAAAGATCTTGCATAGTTCTGAAATCTTTATGAAATTATTGTCAAATCTTTTGTAATAATTTAAAATCATTGAATTATTTGAAATCGTTTGCAATACTTTACACAGAAAAAATTTTAATCGGTTCAAAATTTGAAAATCCTGGAAATCTCAAAAGTTTGAAAATTTTGCTGAAATATTTTGGAAATTTTAAAATCTGTATGTAATCTTACTTTACCCTCTGTTTGTCAAATGTTTTGTGTTCGTTTGAAATCATTGAAATCTTCTCAAATTTGGTGAAATCTTTTTAAATCGTGTGAAATATTGTAAATATTTGAAATCTAATGTAACCTTTTCGAAATCTTCAAAGATCCTGCATTCTTCTGAAATCTTTATGAAATTATTGTAAAATCATTGTATTAATTTGAAATAATTAAACTTCTTAAAATCGTTTACGATATTCTCCAAAAAATTGAAATCGGTTCAAATTTTTAAAATCCTTGAAATCTTTCAAAAGCTTGAAAATTTCCGTGAAATATTTCGGAAATTTTAAAATCTTTATGTAATCTTACTCTAACCTTTGTTTGTTAAATGTTTTGTGTTCGTTTGAAATCATTGAAATCTTCTCAAATTTGGTGAAACCTTTTTAAATCGTGTGAAATATTGTAAATGTTTTGAAATCTAATGTAACCTCTTCGAAATCTTCAAAGATCATGCATTCGTCTAAAATCTTTATCAAATTATTGTCAAATCTTTGTATTAATTTAAAATCATTAAATCACTTGAAATCATTTGCAATCTTCTACAAAAAAATTGAAATCGGTTCAAATTTTTAAATCCTTGAAATCTTTCAAAAGTTTGAACATTTTCGTGAAATATTTTGGAAACTTTTAAATCTTTATGAAATCTTACTTTAATCTTCGTTCGCGAAAGATTTTGCTTTCGTTTGAAATCACGGAAATCTTCTCAAATTTCTTGAAACATTTTTAAATCGTGTTAAATCTTTTTAATGTTTTGCAATCTCGCAAATGTCATTATGTGAATGTGTGCCTCAAGGCCTACAGAGCTTTGAGCAACTTAATCTCTAACTATACTTCATTACGTAGAAAAATCAGAATGTGAAGACGCATATAAATACTGGGATCTAAAAGAGATCTTTTTGATAAAGTTCCATTCAAGCATTTTAAGTACAAAGAATAAATATCCGTGCGCGAAGAGCGAGATCCTACAGACGAAAAGGCGACGAACACGGAATTGGCAGAGAATCATTTTCTCTTTTTGATACCATGCTTATTTAAAAAAGCTTCCAACTAATCAACCATCCAACAAAACCTCACTAAATTTCATATTAAAATTCAAGCTTTTAAAACTTTTAACATAAAAAAAAAAACAATACCAAAAAATATTTCTATTACAAGAGCAATAATTTAAAAAAATTTGGTAATTTTTTTATTCCACTAACAAAAATATTCAATACGGAAACCGTTTGTTCCAGATTCTATTAATGTAAGGTAATTCAGTTTTAGCGATAAAAAATTTTCACTGTATATAATTCCTGAATTGGGAAATTCCCAAATAATAAAATTTCTGAAATTAAAAAATTGCTGCAGGATAAAAATTTCAAATTTGAAAAATTCCTGAATAATAAAATTCCTGAAGAGTTTATAATATTGCTGAATCTGAAAATTCCTGAATAATATAATTCCCGACCGAAAATTCCCAAATTCCAAATTATTCGAACTATCAAACTCCTGAATTGGGTTGCAATATTTAGTTTGAAAATGCGAACAGTATTTGAAGAATATGTTCTCAAAAATAGAACCAAAAAATTTGGTGGGAAAATTGTATTAGGTTCGGAGAAACTTTAGGGATAGATGAATAAATAATATTGATTGAAGAACAATATATAATATAATATTTCATGAAAATATTTGAAAAAATTCCAAAGATTTTTTAATTTGCAAAACAAAAAATATATCAAGAAGATTTTAGGACAATTCTTTCAGTGCTGCAAGACCTAATGAAAATTTTAGGAATAATTCAAGTCAGTTTAACAGATATTTAGAAATTTGAGAAGTGTTGAAGAGTTTACAAATAGTATTAGAATTTAAAATATTTAGGAAAATTTATCAGATATTCGAATTTTTTATTTTTTTTTGACAAATTATTTTTCCCTTGAATTATAATAATTTTGTTAGAGATTCGTCTTTTTTGTTTTTTTATTGTTAAAAATACAAATTATCGGTTGAAATGTAATCTGTTTTAATTGAGAATTCAACTATTTTGTTGACAATTTTTGTATTTTGGATGAACTTAACACTTTTTATTAAAAATTAAGATCTCGTCAGTTTACATATCAAGCTATTACATTTTTCGTTGAGAATGAATTACTTTTTGGCTGAAAATTTGACTATTTCTTTGAAAACCAAATTTATTTGTTTGTTCGACGATTCATCATCCTAGTACAAATTTCTACTCTTTGTCTGCAAATGTAAGAATTCAATTAAATATTCATAAATTGTTAAAAGTTCGTCTTCTTCGCAGAAAATTAATCTTTTGAGTTGAGAATTCATCCTTTTGGTTGAAAAGTCAACTGTTTGGTTAACAATTTATTTTTTTTGTTCAACATATATATTGTGACGGGGTAATTTGTACCCTGCAAAAATAAATCTAAAAACAATAAAATTCAGCTTTAAAATCATTTTACAGGGGATATGAGTTTGGAATCACGAATCAAATCTACGGGCTGTCTGCGAACAGCGCCTTACTAGCCGAGAAAATAAGAGTTCTACGGCAAGTAGTCAAAAGAATCTTAGGTTTTGTTGTGATTTCATGTCTTGTATTAACTGTGGAAGACTGTTAACGTCAATAACCACTTAAAATCTGGATGAGATATTAGCCTAGAATATGAGAGTTCGACGGCTAATATCTCATCACAACGTAATGAGTCATTTGCTATTATCATTAATAATTGTCGTAATCTCACCTTGAATTTGATTTAATGTAAACCAGTTTTTAAAATATAAATACGGCATCAACTGTCACCAACTTGGGAGGTTAGGTCATCTGACCCGAACCATAGATTGTCAGACCACAGGGCTCCAAATAAAAAGATTTCTCTGTAATTAATCTAATTCTTTGGTATTTTTGTTTGTTATTTCATATTCAACGCGGGTGTGAGGTTGGATCAACCACTCCCCATACAGCAATAACAACAACTGTCAGATCCTGTGAGTTTGGCTACATTGGATGTCTGCTGTCACCAGGGACTACGAAGAGGAGATTTTCCTGGCGCATGCGTGTTGGACGGGATACCCACACGTGCAAGAACGCTCGGAAAATCAAGAGCCAGCGGCCATGGATAATCTGCGTGCTGACCCAAGTCAGCCCCCACCCCTGGACCATCGACTAGCGGCAGGCGGCGAAGGCTTGCGTGAAAGTTAGCGCATACTGACTGTGCGCCAACACGCTGCGGGAAACCGAACTTGACAGTTGTCTTTCTCGTTAGACCATCCTCTCACTCAGCAGTTCTAGGCTCTCGACACGAGTGGTGCTCCGACTTCTATGAGAGGGAGAACGGAGAAGCCACTCTACGAAATGTCATTCGTGATTCTGGAGTCGTGAGCACAACGAAAAAAATTACCAAGCGATTAATTGGAAGCAAGGATTTGCGGAATTCAGAATTAACTCGCTAGTTTATCATGAGAGGACGGTCACGCGGAGGGAGGATTCTGCCAGATTGGTTCCACTTTATTTCCCCCTGTTAACGCCCTGTTTTCCCCCTGTCGCGGAGCCTATTCGTATTGAATAATTTTTTAATTGCAGAGTTTTGTGAAAATAAGGAATGCGTAATTTCTGATTGGAGTCATTTATTACTAGTCATTTATTAACTAATTATTGTTTCATGATGTGACACCTTTCACCAAACGTTCGACAATGACAATTCCATTACTTTAGTCAAACTATGGGGCGGGGGGGGGGATGTATCACTTAAGTAATACAAAATATGGTTGAGCTGTTTATCTTCTTTTCAATTTTCTAGTTTATTTAATCAATAATTTGTAACCTATTATTATCAATTTCGCAGGAATTTATGTTCGAATTTTTGTAGGAGTAAATATTTTGTATTGTTCCCTTGAAAATAGAACAATTTGAATTTTATAATAATGTTCGAATATTTTTCCAATCAATTTATAGTGATTTGAATTTGAAATTGTTATTCTTTTTGA
>JAABKJ010009952.1:0-11084 GCA_011634705.1 Andricus grossulariae
ATTCAGGTGCACCCCGGTCCCGATGGGTTAATACGAGTCGTAACGATTAAAACGGCAACTACCACCTTGCGTCGTCACGTAGTGCGCCTCTGCCTTCTATCACTAGCATCATCATGAGCTGTTGCGGTTTTGGTAGGTGGGTTGAATCGCTAGTTATTTCCTGTATTACTTAAGTTGTCATTGCTGCTAGAGTAAAAAATTCGAATGCAATGATGGGAAAATGCCTTTTCGTGCCTTCGTGTTGGAATGTCAATTCATGTCTCAGTTTTGGAACGAGCATATGTATCGATATGTTATTTGTTCGTACTACGGACGAAGGCGGGCGGTATGTCCGAGCGAAATAATGCCTGTAATATAAATTTGTGTTAGTTTCAATTTATTCTTCCAATACTTCACAAACAATATTTTTCTTTCTCTTCGAGCGGTATGGATTTTATTGTACCAGCGGCAAGCTTATTGTTCGAGCAGGTATATGTACAAAATTTGGGTTTTGTAAGCATACGCTGTCGACTAGAGTGGTAATGTAGGGTGAGAGTTTGTTGCTAATTTTTGAACCTTCCTCAGTCGAGCATGCGCGCTCAGCGTGAGCGGTCGTGTTTCTCTTGTTCGGTGTGAGTTCGTTCGAGTTCCTGATTTTCGCGAGTGCAAAAGTGGCTATTCCATTTTCTTGTGGTGCTTATTTTAAGAGCTGATCTCTGCATTCGTGTTCCTTTCTGACCGGATCGTCTTCGCCTTGGATTTTGTATCTTGCGGATTGATCCTGTTTTGGATTATGTGAGTGCCCGATGGTGAGAGCTTCCTAACATTAATTAGTACTGTAAAGGGCTTTTCCCTCCACTCACTGACTGGAGGGTTTTTATGTCAGGTAAACAAACCTTGTTTTGTATTCACTTAAATCATGGTTGTTTTCTACTTGGCCCACCTCTCTCCTCTGATATGTTTTCTTTATTTTAATTATTAGTTATAAATTTACTTTTGTTTACCTAAAATTGCGATCAAACTGAATGTCAAATGTAAATAATATGGATAAACACAACTTTTTCTTTACTAATAAGAATAATAAGGATTCGACTAAACAAAAACAATCTATATTGTTATTAAGGCTAAAAGCCAACAATAGTTTTTGGTTAACTCACCCTAATGAAAAAATTTGACATGATGAAAATTTGCAAACTCTTTAAATTTAAATCTTTAGAATGTACGATAAATAAATGTTTATTTAACTCTTTGCTTTGGAGCAGAGATGTGTTGAAAAAATCTCTTTTAGACACGATGAAGTTGGCTTTATTTCATTTTGATTGTTTGATCAAAATGTTATTTTTTAGTCCGACTAACAAGTTTAATCCCTTCACCAGAGATTCGCGCGCGGTTTCTCAAATCAAAATTGAATTAAAAACATCCGGCACGTCGAGAATTGACGACAGAGTTCCAATCAGCAACGACCGAATAAAACAATTTGAAATGACTTACCCCAGATTTGTTCATTTCCTGTGCGATTTCATCCCCAGATCTTGTGAAATCCCTTGAATCCTTTTCAAGCTATTACAAATTCCTTGGAATCTTTAAAAATACCCTAAAGTATTTCAAATCCTTTGAAATCCCTTGAAATATTTCAAAGCTCATGAAAATGCCTTGAAATCTTTTTAAATAACCTGAATAATATTTCAAATCCTTTGAAATCCCATCAAATTACTGAAATCAATTGAAAGTTCCTTGGAATCTATTAAAATATCCTAAAATATTTTTAATTCTTTGTAATATTGTGCACTCCCGTGAAATTTGTTTAAGCCAATGAAAATTTCTTTGAATTTTCAATACAATTATTCTAAAATATTCCTAATCCTTTGAAATCTTTTGAAATTCCTCAAAACTTTTTCAAACTCTTGAAAATGCATTGAAATCTTCTAAAATACCCTCAAATATTTCAAATCCTTTGAAATCTTTTGAAATGTCTTATAATTTTTTAATGCTTTTGAAAATTCCTTGTAAGTTATACAAATACCCTAAAATCTTTTAAATCTTTTGAAATCGCTTCAAATTATTCAAAATCTATTTAAAAAATCCCTTCTAATCTCTTTGAATACCCTCAAATATTTCAAATCCTTTGAAATCTCTTCAAATCATTCAAGTAAATTAAAACTTTCTTGGAATCTTTTAAAATTCCCTAAAATATTTCAAATCCCTTGAAATCCCATTATATTATCGAAATCCCAATAAATTAACCTAAAATTGTTTAAAATACTTTTAAATTGGTTGAAATCCCTTAAAATTTTTTAAAGGCCCTACAAATTTCTTGAAATTTTCACAAATACTCACAAATATTTTTATCATTTATCATTTTCACAAATATTTCTAATCCTTTGAAATCTTTAAAACTCGTTGGAATCCGTTTGAATGATAGAATTCTATGAAAAATTCCTTGGAATCCTTTTAATTACCCTGGAAGATTTTATAAAATTTAAAAAAAATGCATAAACCGGTATATTCAATAGTGTCTAACCCATGGGTTAATTTATTGAAATAAAAGTTAATAAAGTGATCTTTCCATTTTAAAATGTGACTATAGGGACTTGATCTTAAAAAAGTGACTGAAAAGTTATTTAAAAAAGCGACTAAAAGTGACTATGTGGCAGCCGTGATTATTCTTGACAGTTTCTCAAAGAGCTTTTTACAGATATTCCCTGACTTTTTCCATTTTTTCAAAAACCCTGACATTCCCTGACCATTCGTGATTGTAAATTATTTTGTCCAGCACCCGCGATGGAAATGCGACTTCGGAGGTTCGTCTCGGGACGAAGAAGTTGCCGATTCCCTAATGACGTCACAGTGGTCGAAGTTCCCACTAGTGGGAAAAGTACTCGCTTCGGCCACTGTGACGTCAATCAGATGAGAAATCGACAACTTCGTCCACTTTCGACAACCTTCTCCTCAGCCTCATTTCCATCGCGAGTGTTGGACAAAGTATTATCTATATTTCTATGAAACACCGAATACTCCTGTCGACCTCTTTTATCAAAAAAAGAGGGCATATAGAAAAAGGTGCAAATGCGTGTGACTTGCAATTTCCGTGACAGAGGAGAACAACAGGGGGGTATGTCTCGCCACTTCAGAGAACGCATTGGCTCTCTCTCTCTCTGATGTTTTCATTTTCTTTGCATTCAACGTCTCAAAACGAGCATCGTGTTGCCACAACGCAATCCCATCGTTTTTCCGTAACACTTGAAGAATTATTCTCCCAAAACTTGCATTGTGTTGTGCCAACACGATCGTCGTGTTACGGCAAAACGAAAACTCTCAACACGACGCATCGTGTTGGAAGAAGCAGATTTTTTTCTCAGTGAATGAGTACAATCGTTTTCCTATTTAGCCCTCTCTTGTAATTATTTTTTCGTAATGCCATAAAGAAACTTTTCAGTGCTATTACTATGGAATTTAATCATTTTAGGTTATTTCAGTCCATCCTAATATATAGGAAGTCCTAAGGAATTAAAGCCCAAAATCGCCGTTTTATAGAAATGCAAAAAACATTCTCAAAAATTCAAAGTACAATTTGAATAAATAACTAAAGTCCACTCCCGAGCTGAAGTGTTGCTGAATGTGGCACAGGAAGTGTGAGAATGAAATGCGTTATATCACTAAATATCTACGACTCTATTGTATTGACGTCTTTAAGGACATTTATATTTGCATGCTTCTCCTATTTAAGTTTTGTTTTAAATAATTTTTAAACAGGTCGCAATGTCAGGTGATTTAACTTCATAATCTCAACTGATATTTGAGAAAAACAAGTCCGTTTAACAATTGTTCACTTCTGTACTTACAATCTGACAGCATTAGACTTACCCAATTTGTGGCAAAAAGATTTTTTACTCCTGTTTATTTATAACAATAAATGTTATTATTAGTTTATTTTTTGAGAAGTTCACTTGAGGAATATCACTAAGCGCGGATCGTGGGAGTCGCAGATTGGGTAATTCAATTGAGATAAACACCAATTAATCGATATTTACACATTTATTCTGAACAATGGACTTTAAATTTTATCAATAATGCGGGTTGATAAATGGTTTTAACACAATCACTGCCGACAAAACTATACGTGTTTTAAGCTCGTACAAGGTTACATGTCATTACGGTCGGAAGGTAAAGCGACAGTACTCTCGCAAGATTAGCATCCCTTCAGTCAGGGAAACTTTCCAGAAGTTTGGAAGGAGGCGCAGGACCCAAACTAAGAAAGGGCTTCACAAGACCTCAGGGGTGTGTCATGAAGCTTCTATCTTTACGTTATTTCAAGAAAATCAAAATTTAACCTTATCCTCAACATACCGCTCGCCTCGTTCCGCCCTTTAGGAGCGAAGTAGTAACCTATAATAATAAGTCTAGACAAAACAATTTGTAATACAGAGTTTAGACGTGTAAGGTGACATAATTAATGATAGGTATAGTCTATTCAAGAGAGAAGACAGGGCTAAACACCGCCCGCCGTGATATATACACATTCGAATCATAATTATTAAAGATAAGCACACGGCGCCACCCGCCGTGGCGAGATATTACATTCCATCTCATACAGTTTTAAACAATTGGGGCTTGAACAGGAAGCTGACATAGCTGTACAATAGGTCTTCGGTAAACGCCGTGCGCCGTTTTAATGTCGACTACTCTAACTCGTTGATCTCGACCGGGATGACACGATACGATTCGCCCTAACTTCCACGTAGATGGAGGAGTCAGAGAGTTGCAAAGTAGTACTAGATCTCCTTTGGCAAGGCTGAGCTTCGAATTAGACCATTTATATCTATGCTGCTGTTGTTGTAAATACTCAACAGTCCAACGTCGCCAAAAGTGTTCATTTATACGTTGTACTAATTGCTATCTTGAGTGTCTATTTTCCTTTAAATGGAGAAGTTATGGTTCAGGTACAGCCAAAAGAGGGGATCTGACGAGGAAGTGACCCGGAGATAAAGGTAGTGAGCTCTTCAAAAGAAAGAGTGTGAGAGCCTATCATACATCGTAGGTGTTTTTTCACGCTCCTCACACCTGCCTCCCAGACTCCACCAAAATGAGGCGCAGAGGGTGGAGTGAAATGCCAAATGCCCCTTCCTGCGTCAAAAAACTTCGCAAGTCTTCATCCCGAGAGACCCTTTTAAACGAATTTGTGAGATCGCGGTCTGCTCCTTGAACATTTGTTACGTTATCGCTATATAAATTACGAGGCAAGCCACGACGAGATACAAAACGCTTGAATGTAGCTAAAACGCTATCAGTGTAGTAGTCACTAGCTAACTCCAAATGGATAGCTCGCGTCGCAAGGCAAATAGATAAGGTAACATAAGCCTTTTAAGACTTGTGTCCTCTGCCTTTATTTAGCCTCACGAGAATCGGACCTGCGTAATCTAATCCCGTATGAAGAAAGGGTTTAGAGGGAGTCACACGGGAGGCAGGAATATCTCCCATTTTTTGAGAGGAAAGCGCAGCTCGCTCTCGAACACAGGGCACGCATTGGTGGATGACCTTTCGCACAAGATTTCTAGCACCTAGAATCCAAAAATTCTGACGCAGTACGTGTGATGTCAACTGTGATCCATAATGCAAAGTTCGTTGATGAGCTTGAAGCTTTATAAGATTCGTGATGTGATTATTCGGTAGAATAATGGGTTGCTTCGCTTCAAAAGAAATCGGGACGTTCTCTGAACGTCCTCCTACTCGCAAAATACCGTCTTTGTCAAGAAAAGGACTTAAAGATTTTAAAGGACTTGATTTTTTTAGACAACCCCCTTTTGTTATTATTTCAATCTCAGAGCAAAAATACTCGCGCTGCAGATGTTTAAACCAAAAAAGTTTCGCTCTCTGGATTTCGTTATAATCGATAACTTTATCAACTGCGGAGAAAGAGGACTTTTGAGCCTGGTTAAGAAATCTATAACAATAAGTAGTTACACGTAGCAGTTTAGGCCACGAAGAGACTGCTTCCGATAATCGAGATGTTAATGTCTCGACAGGGTGCGATATTCCGGCATGAGTATGTGTACGCTCTTCTAAGTTTACATCGTGGGGAATTTTAAGTATCGAAGACGGCTATTTAACTGTCGTTTTATTGAGCCACGAAGGGACATGCCACCAAAGATGGTGACTAATTCTGTCGACGAAAGTCCCCGAGAGGCGCAGTCAGCTGGGTTCTCCAAGGTAGACACGTGTCGCCATTTAGCGTTCGAAAGACGAAACTGTACTTCAGCCACTCGATTCGCGATAAAAGTGCGCCAAGTTGATGGAGGGCGGCTGAGCCAGGCAAGGACAACTGTAGAGTCAGTCCAAGCGTGAATGGGAAAATTTTGTAATGACAAATCTCTCGCTACCTTACTAATTAGTCTCGAGAGGAGTACAGCAGCACACAGTTCCAGACGCGGAACGCTAACTGTTGAAAATGGAGCAACTTTGGTCTTTGTCATAAGCAGCGTGATCTGAGGTTTACCTGATAATTCAGAAGGCAAGATTCTCAGATACACCACTGCAGCGTATGCTTTAGTTGACGAATCAGCAAACCCGTGTAACTCACATACGTTTTTACTGGATTCGTAACCAGTCCAATGTTGGATGCGCAGATCTTGAATATGAGGCAAGTTTGAATAGTAACTTACCCATTTGTCCTTGAGTCCAGCTGGCAGTGGTTCGTGCCAATCGAGCTTTCTCAGCCAGAGCTCTTGAATTAGGAGTTTAGCAACTACAATTACGGGGGTAACCCATCCCAGTGGATCAAAAGGGCAAGAAATGAGAGACAAGACCACCCGCTTAGTAATTGGGAGTGTCTCCTCTAGCTGAGTATAAAAGCGAAAATTATCCGGAACAGGATCCCAGTGAAGACCGAGAACGGCTCAACTTGCCTTGTCAGATTGAGTTAGATTCACTTTTCGATCGGTCAAAGGCTGTTCACAGTCTCGTAAAAGGGAGGGATCATTAGTTAACCACTTACAAAGCGTGAAGCCTTCACTTCTTAAAAGGTGAATCAGTTCAGATCTTGCTTGAAGCGCTGCTTCTTTAGCATCACCACCGAATAAAGCATCATCAACATAAAAATCTCTTTCTAAAATTGCTTTTCCGATGGGATATTTAGGCCCCTCGTCCTCAGCTAACTGTTTTAAAACACGATTAGCGAGATAGGGAGCCGAAGCAGTGCCATAAGTTACAGTTAACAGTTGGAAATGTTTCAGATCTTATGAAGGTTCAAGCCTACAGACTATCCGTTGAAAGTCAACGTCCTTCGGATCGAGAAGAATTTGACAAAACATCTTGCTGATATCTGCCGTGTACACATATCGGAGGAGGGGCCAGCGTAGAATATGAGACGAGATATCGGTCTGTGATCTAGGCCCTATTAATAGAGCGTCATTAAGCGACACTCCCGAAGAGGTTGGTTGCGAAGCATTAAAAACTACGCGAACGCGCGTGGTAGTGCTAGATTCACGAACTACTGGGTTGTGAGGTAGATAAACGAGAGGTATACAACTAGGGTCAGTTTCAACATCATTTGAGACTTCACGCATGTGACCTAGCTCTTCGTATTCCTTTAGGAACGCTCTATAATCTTCCTCAAGCGCCGGATTATGAATGAGGCGTTTTTCTATCCTATCAAACATTTTAGTGGCAAATTTCAAGGATTCGCCTGAGGAATTTTGTTTTGTTTGCTGGAAAGGGGGGCGTACTACGTATCGTCCATCTACGGTTCGCCAGTGAGTACTGCGAAAGTGATCTTCGCAGGCCTGTTCACTTTCGGTGAGAATAGGTTTCTCAGGAATCTCTTCCAGTTCCCAGAATCATCGCAGATCTGACTGAAGAGTTTCTAATGTGAAGCAGTGTTGCGTTGTGGTAACAGTAAAGGTTTGATAGAACCATTGCGCACACCATTTAATAGAAAAGCGCTAAAGTAATCAGCACCGATGACAAGATCAATCGGCTCGTTTTTAAAAAACTGAGGGTCAGCAAGTTCCAGGTCCTTAAGATGCTTCCATTGTGAAGCACAAGGAAATTTCGGGGAAGCATATCACGTAAGGCGCGACAGAACTAGAGCAGAAATAGGAACCGATTCACTTCTTCCGTCTAACGGTGAAATCAATAATTCGATCCGAGATCGTGCCACCCCGAGTGGGATGTCTCCCATACCTGAAACTTCCGTCATGACCAGAAGCCGTTTAGAGCGAAGTAATTGCGCTAAGGATTCGCTTACAAAAGTAGATTGCGAGCCCTGATCTAAGAAAGCCCTCAACTGTAATTCACGCCCGTTCCGCGCTCGCACTAATACTTTCGCGGTGGCTAATAATGTCGGCTGGCAACTAAGATGATTGGCTTGAGTTTTTGAATAATTATTGAAACTAATGAATTTGTTAGATCTAACGAGCTTTTAGGCCTTTGCCCACTATCAGGAGCTTCAAATTTATTGGACACCTCAAACGATTGTGGAGCATTTGACGCGAGAGCGGGAGCAGAGGAAGAAAATTGCTCGTTATGCAAGAGAGTATGATGACGCCGTTTACATTGAGCGCAAGTTTTGTTATTACAATTTCGCGGTATATGACCAGGTTTCAGACAATTATAACAACACCTATATTCACAAGCAATTCCCTGCCTTCTAGTTGCGGGTTGAGACTTGAACTGATGACATTGTGCCAAAACATGATTTTGACTGCATAATGGACATTTTGTCGCGGTAGAGTTGGCGTGATGAGCCTTAGTTAACAATCGTTGTGATTTGTTATCGTTATTATTGTTTGAAGAATTATTAAATACATTTCGTGACATCTGAATTGATTATGGGGCTCTTATTCGCATAGACAGAAAAGAATTAAGTTCTTCGTAAGTAGGATATTCCCGTGTATGACCTAAAGATTTTTCCCACTCTGCTATGGTTTGCTTACTCAATTTCATAGTAACTGAAAATACAATGATATCATCCCAATGATCAACAGGACGGTTCAAGTTGGCCAAAGCTAACCTAGATTCATTTGTGGTATCACGAATTCGCTTTAAATCCTGAACTGACTCATTAGCAGAAGTGGGAATTGAAATAAAAGAATGCAAAAGAGACGAGACTATATCACGTTTATTTTCATAGCGATGTTTTAGAGTTTCCCAAGCGCTCTCATAATTTACGTCAGTAGTTGCAAGGTGTTTGATAAGCTGAGCTGCTTCACCAGTTAAACGAGATTTTAAATAATAAAGTTTTTGAGACTTTGTCAGATTTTCGCGACGGTCAATTATTGAGGAAAAAATATGTTGAAATTGTTGCCATTCTAAATCATCTCCTGAAAACTGGGGTAACTCTGTCGCTGGAAGTCTTATTGTCGGCTCAGAACTGTGACGTGAAAGCGAGTTTGGCGTATTAGGTCGCGGGTCAACATTAATGGAAACAGGCGTCAAACGTGCTATAGTCTGTACAAAATGATTATAGGCTTGAAAATACTTATCTTCTCCTTTTATAAAAACGTTCTCCTTGAAATATGGAATAAGAGACTTTTCTACATTTTCAGCAGCAGTCTCGAAGTTCAGTCAGCATCAGAAGGGCAAAGTGGGGAAGTGATGGCTGTTCAAGTGGGGAGAGCACAACGGCTGATGGGCCTCCGTGAAGGCGTAGAGTGGGGATATGCTACTTGATGAGCGTCAATTTAAGCCAAAACGACGCCGACATCTTTCTAGATTCTTCTTGTAATTTCACTCACACTTAAATACACTGACTTTATAATAATCCCATCACTTTTGGTTCTGAATCACACCTCGAAGTTCACTTTATTAGTTGGGCACTAGAGGAAGAAATCTTCCTAAGCTAGGCTTCTTCAATGAGACGCTTGCTCCAATATTAATACTGGAAGATAGCGTCTTTTGCCTTTTATTTAAACGTTTTTATCCGATTGTTCACTAAACTTCACTCCGACCGCGGCTGATCCGGCTCGAAGGACCATGTTTAATTTATAATAATAAATTTTATAATTAGTTTATTATTTGAGAAATTCACTTGAGGAATATCACTAAGCGCGGATCGTGGGAGTCGTAGATTGGGCAATTCAATAGAGATAAACACCAATTAATTAATATTTACACATTTATTCAGAACAATGGACTTTAAAGTTTATCAATGATTCGGGTTGATAAAAAGTTTTAACACAATCACTACCGACAAGACTAAGAGTGTTTTTAGATCGTACAAGGTTGCATGTCATTACGGTCTGAAAGTAAGCGTCAACTGAGGCAGTACTCTCGGAAGATTAGCATCCCTTCAGTCAGGAAAACTTTCCAGAAGTTTGAAGTGAGGCGCAGGACCCAAACTGAGGAGAAGGGGCTTCATAAGACCTCAGGGGTGTATCATGAAGCTTCTATCTTCACGTTATTTCAATGAAATCAAAATTTAACCTTATCCTCAACAACTATTCTTTGATTTCTTCCGAATTCTCTGAATTGTTCCAAATCCTTTGAATTCTCTAATTTATTTTGAATTCTCTGAATTGTTTTAAACCTTTCTGAAGTCTCTATACTGTTTTGAATTTGTTGAATTCACGGTATTACTTAATTTTTTTAAATTTTCTTCAATTATCTTGAAATCATTAGAATACACGTTTAATTATTTTAATTTTCTTTGAATATTTTTAATCCTGTAGAATTCAAACGAATTCTTCACAATTACAATTTTTTTTTTAATTCTCTTGAAATCTTCACCATACGCCATGAATTGTTCTAACTTACTCCAAGTCTTTTGTATTATTTGAACTCTCCCGAATTATTCTAAATTCTCTGAAATATTTTGAATTCTATGAATTATTTTCTATTGCCTTTTTTTAAATTATCTAAATTCTTTTGAAATTTTCTGAATTATTTGAACTGTTCTGAATTTTTTAATTTTCACGTGACAACTGAGTTCTTTTAATAATTTTTAATTGTCTTTAAATCATTAGAATACATTTCAAGTTACTTTGAACTCCTTCAGATCTTTTGATATTTCTGAATTCTCTTAAAATCTTTAGTATACACGTAGAATTATGTTAGCTTCCATCGAGTATGTTGCATTGTGTAGAATTCAAACGAATTCCTAGAATCCACAT
>JAABKJ010009953.1:0-11084 GCA_011634705.1 Andricus grossulariae
CAGTTGATCAAGTGAAAATATTTTTCAACCAAAATCTTCGTTTTCAAACGCTCCTAATTTTTAATTCATTAGGTTTTTCAAATATTCCCCTCACGAGACTTTAGCATAGATCATTAAAGTCCAAATTATGCGAACTCAATTTACAGGAAAATATACAATTTTATCCCCTTTTTATTGGTCTGAGCTTCATCAGTGTACTGAGCTCTTTATCTTAAACCTTTATTCGTCTCGATATCTGCGTTCGAGCAGGAGATAATTTTTTCTTGCACTAACAATTCTGGTTACCACAATTTTTAATTTTGTTAAATTTTCAAAGTTGGACTCCATTTGAAAATAGACAAGTAATCCACTTGAATTTTTTCCATTTTTTCCGTACATTTTTGCGACTTTAGGAACAGCTGAAAGTTGACCTTCAAAATTTAGGCGTTGAAAACAGTGATCTTCTCTGGATCTGTTGCTCTTGCAACAAAAAAATGTTCACCGAGATACGAGAAACGTCGTCGAACCGGTAGAAGTGTCAGGACTTTCTGTCCCGATATTAGCAATAGTGGAAACGAGACTCAAAAGGGTGCGTACGAGCGAACGACTAAGACTGACGACGGGACTTGCCGTCGCCTGGGTCTTCAGCACGCCTCGTATGCTTCCGTCTCATCTCGGGTACAGGCCGGAAACCCTTTCATGGCTTGTATTCATATCACCAGAGATCGCCAAGCAGAAAACGCTTTATAGGCTTGCCAGTCATTGTATATAATCAGTAAGTAATCCTGAGTTTTAAGACCGAAGTTTTCCCTATTGCGCATCTACAGGCCCAGAAAGCCATCTCAGTTTTCTAAGAAGCTTTCTTCTTCTTCTGGTGAGAATCATGAGCTTTATCCTATCCGGGTTAACGGACAAACAGCGATCTCTGCACCATTGCTCTACTATATTGAGCGCTGATTGCATGAGTTCCACTAAGATTCCCTCATGTTTCTCTGTTATCAGGATCACCAGGTCATCTACGTAACCCTGAGTGTAAAAACCTGTTTCGCTTAAAACACGAAATAGGTCATCAATGACAAGCGGCCACTAGGTGGATGAAAGAACTCTTGCCTGTGGAAATCCTTTTGAAACTTTGAGCTTCACTTCAATACCATGTAGTGAAGTATGTACCGCTCTGCTTTTCAACGTGGAGTGAATCCACCTATTTAGTGCGTTACTAACTCCGTGTGTTCAGGCAGAACCATATATAGATTTAAATGCAATTGCTACTTTACCTTTCCGCATTGTGTTATGGATGCGGGAGGTAATCGCATAGAGATCGTTCACAGTACATCGCCTTTCTGAGAGTCAAATTGATTCCTATTGAGGTTCTTCCGTTAGGATTTCCTCTTTCATGTAAAGGAGGTCCATTAATTTGTGTAGTGTTTTCAGTATGAACGAGGTCAAGCTGATCGGTCTAAACGATGTTGCTCTATAGTGGGTATCCTTGCCCGGCTTTGAAATGAAGATTACTTTGATCTTTCTCCATGCCACCGGGGTGTATCCCATTGCTAAGCATGCCCGAAAGATCCAGCACAATGAACCCACCAAGGAATACATTTCTTCTTGAATTAAAGTAGGAAATATTCTATCATCTCCTGCGGCTTTAAATGATTTGAATGATTTAGGGGCATGTGATACTCAGAAAATTATCGATTTTAGCAGTGTTCGGTTCCCCCGGCTTTTTTCCTACAAAAATAAAGATATTGCCTTAAAAATTTGGGGAATGATAGCGAACATTCTAACGGACGTCCCCGAACTCTTCTGTTGTGAAATAATTGTATAAAATTTCATTTTGCTGAATTTGATTAATATATGTGTATTTCGATGTAAAACAGAGACCGACATTATCGGAATGGCCGATACCTCAAAAAGAATCCTAACCTCCAAATAGTGCACATAGAGAAAAATTTTATTTAGCAGAATACATTTTTTTGCTATTATCCCTCAAAAAAGAGTTCGGGGACGTCTGTTCTTCTATTTTATAGCATCTCCAAATACAGTTTTTAAAATTTTTAATTTTTGTGGACAAAAACCCGGGGGAATTAAACCCGATTCACCACACGACGAAGCATCACATGCCCTTAACTATAAGGTTAATCTTAATTATGGATCACGATTTTATTTGCGAACTTCGAGGAAACGACGCGACGCGAGTGCAATGTGCATTCTCGTTCGAGGCGAGAAACTGAAAATTACAAGTGTCTACGCAGACACCAGACGCAGAGGGCGCCCGAAGCAGAGGTCGCCAGACATGGCAGAATCAATAACAGTTCAATTTAATAAGCTAAAACGTTAGCAAAAATTAAATGTTGTTCCTTTGAAGATTTTAATAAAGCTAATTTCTGTTTTACTGATATAATAAATCTTTAAATTATACTTAAAAATAATAATTCATCTAGAATCCGTAAGTACTTTTTTGATAATATCATTGCTCTTAAAAGATGTTTAATTTCTACAAAAAGGTATCATGACCAGTGCCCGGTCGGCTCCCGACCATGAAATCTAACCAGGGTTGGCCCGGCCAGTAACCAGCCAGCTCCCGAATAGGTAATTTGAGACAAATATACCCCGGTTGGCTCCCGACCGGTTCCTGACCATGAAGCCTAACTAGGGGTGCCCGGTCGGGATCCGAACAGAAAGTTTACAAAAAAATTTTAATTTTTAAGCAAAATTGTGACTTTACGTAAGATTATTTACCACAAATTTTTCATTAACAAAAGTTTTTTGAAATCTTATGCCATGTTGCGATTAACGAATTTGTAAGGGGGAAATGATTCTAAATATAACTGTGGAAGCAGCATTGAAATATGTCGACAAAATTACTTTTTTCGAACTTTCTAACATCAAATAATTTCTGCTAACGGTAGATGTCCTTTTAGAAATGTGCAAAAAACAAAGAAATCTATTTTTGCATATAGAATGTGATTTTTCCTAATTTATCTTTATAGAATCAAAAACTAAATTAAAATAAGTAGAAGAGTGTAAAGAATCACAATCACATGTATGAATTATTCATCAGACAAAAAAATTCTTGTGTGCCTTTATTATTGAAACTAAATATATACTAATTCTAAATTTATGGAATCCTGGACAACTCGAATGATATGTATTTTGTTCATGAGCAATCTATAGGTATATGAATATATTTTTATACATTCAAAAATTTTTTCACGTATTTACATAACTCTCTCAAATAATATCTGGATGTAAAACCGTTAAGATTATTTGATTGCAAAGGTCACTATAGTATTAAAAAATCTTGATTTTTCTTCATTAATCGATTTTAACACGTCTTTAATTTGTTTTAATATAGATTCATGGCAATGTTAAAAACGTGTCACATATTGTGTCGATGATCTTTACAGGAGCAAACTCTAAAATATAAAGAAATTACTCTAAGCTATCCACATTCATAATTATTAATTGTTTTTTTTAATAAACAAAAAACTGAATTTTTAAGAATAAAAAGATAAGAAAAACAATATTATTTATTATTAAAATATGAGAGCTGAGGACGCTTCTAGTTGCAAATTCCTTTTACCGATATTTAACGACATCTAGGATATTTAAAGATTCGTTTCCGTGTAAAATAACAAAATTTGTACCTTTCGGTTCCCTGCAATTGTCTATGTACATGTCAATAAATGTCGGTAACAAGAATTTTAGACTAGCTTATCTGCCGCACGTTCTTTACGAGGACTTTTACACTAGTACATATACAAAGAAAAACGTTAAGCTTTTTTTATAACAAGATCGGGTAAAACTGCTGCAAACAGTTGACAACTACTATGTTGACTGTTACATTGACAATTACGAATCACATTCGTAACTCTTAATGAAACTTGCAGCATTTTTAATCTTCGGGTTTATCTGTGTACAATAATATGATATACACTAGTTTGTATTGTAACGAAATAATACACATTGAATGTATGATTAAAATCACGTTTCTTCATATAATCATACAGCAAAACTTGATGCAACGAACCTTTCACCACGTATCTTCATCACGGATGACATTTGTGATGATTTTCTTACACACACTTTCGGGCATTCGCACTGAATTGCAGATGCGGTCACATTTATACTCAGCATTTAGCACGTGCAGTCCACGCTACCATTTTCACTCGATCATTTTCTTTTGTTTCATCGTAGGCGCGCTTTTTGAAGCTTGTATTGTTACCAGTCATATTCGTGCTGATGGAAGGGATTCGTACATGGTTGTTGAGCGTGAAGATGAGTCACTACGGGTGGCGGTTTCACAATTTTTAATTCTGTGCCCACTACCTCACTATACATCTGTTAAAAATACAGAAAATATATTTAATTAATTAATTAATTTTTAATAACGTAATTGTATATATATGACCGTCCGCGAAGAAAGGGACCCAGTAAAAAGAAACTAATTGAGGCGACTTCCGGCGAATTAACGTTTTGGAATTCACCCGAATTCCGCTTTCTGATTCGTTTAAACGAATTGAGCCAGCGCGAATTTAATAAGTTTCATTTCGTTTTAATTCGTGGTCAAGCTCATTTTGAAAAAAAATCAATAAAAATTGCATGCCACGAGACTCGAACCAGCGATACTAAAAGTATAAGTCTAGAAGGCGACCACTCAGCTCCAGGACTCATTGATATTTATTTACAAAGGATCCTTTATGCCCAGCGCGTTGGTTATAGCTTACGAATTCGATTGAATAGGCCAGCCTTCAACTGTATTCGTGCTGATGAATTCAGGTGAATTGGAGCTTGACTTTAAATCTCGCGAATTAGAATGAATTGGCTGACACTGAACCTAATTCGTGCTGACACATTCAAATGAATTAGGTCCCCTAAAAATTCTTCACCGAATTCGGGCGGATAGCAGATTTGAAGATTGAATTACTCATTTCCGAATTTAGAAGAATTCATGGTCTGCTCCAATTCGAGATTGTCGCAAAGCGAGATTCACGGAGGCTCTAGCGAATTCATCTCAATTCGCCTGAATTAGTTTCTTTTTACTGAGAACCTACGTGCGGTAGCTGCATTTCACAGAATGAGCCTTTGAAGAGGCGGCTCAACACAGGAACTCCAAAAGATGGCCTCACTTTGCAGTTTAATAACGATTCCAATTTTTCAGATGGGCCATTCTCCGTCAAAGTACAGTCGAACTCGGATTTAACGTCGGTTTTGGGGCTGTCCTTGGACCTGACCTACCCTAGATAAACCGGATTTAGCTACACTACGAACGTAAACAGTTCCTATTTTGTCACGCCTTCGTGAACCCCGCACACCCCGCGCAGCTCATGACAAGCCTACCCACGGCGCGGCGTCAATTCTCGAAATCCGTAAATTCAGGAACGTTGAGTCCGAGTTCGACTGTATAAATTTTATACTTCTAAGCTCCCTGGTTTCGAAAAATTGAGTAACCTCAATAATTGACCAATAGGAATGCTTCCTGTATTGATACTTTATAAAAGCATTACTAGTAATGCTAGTAATTTCTATGCTAGTATTTCTATGCTAGTAATTCCTGCATTGATACTTTATAAAAGCATTACTAGTAATGCTAGTAATGCACACCATCACCTAGTTTGCGCATTTTTATCACAAATAACTATTGTCCTACCAGACATCCGTTCAGCTTTCAAATGAGGTTTTTGATTAGAAATGCATACACGGAGAGAAAAGACTAGGCATTAGCGCGTGGACATTTGTCACGCTTTAATAGCAAGCATTTCTCGTGAAATACATTCATGGATGCTTCTATCAATCGCACGATGCGATTGATAGAATAGGGCAATAGGGCATGTCTTGCTTAAAACTCATGAAACCTTAGAAAATAAAGCAAGAGACGTCTACGATATGCGCCTGATAAATAGTCCATGCGTTTAACCTTGGACTCTCTTGCGCTAAGCCCCAGAGTTTTCTCTACGTGTAATCAAAATGCAGCTAATGTGGTCAGTCGATAACATGTCCCTGAACAATAATTCGCAAACATTTGCGAAAAATTGATGCAGAACTGCCTAGATGAAGAATACGAGAAGGTAAGTGCAAACTGAATTACAAAAGTAATTTAAACAATGCATAGATTGATTTTTATTTGATCTTATCATGTACGCAATATTACCTGATATTATGTATCAGCAACAAGGGAGGAAATGGGTTGTATGTGTTCTGTAAATAAGTAATATTATTCTTTAATTAAATTGTGAATAATTTATTGAAAACCAATTAAAAAAGTTATTATTTTTAAAAATGCTCATTTTTTAAGTTGAGATAATTTTAGTACTGAAGGTGCAGCTTGCAATTCTTATTTAATCCCAATGAAATAGGGAACATTTTATTCCATGAGATATTCTCTAGAAATCTCATTGGTACATCTTTATTAAACAAATTTTATTTAAGAAAATTCTTTTCATATAAAATGAACAATTTCATAAGCCCTAAATAAAACTTTTAAAAAACGAGCCGAAGAGACTTGTAGAGAATCTTGCAAGGAATAAAACAAGTCCTACAACATTAGAATTATATAAGAATTGCAAGTTTTATCTACAAAGGAAAAAACACAAAACTCTAAATAACTAATATTAAACAAAAATTTTCTTTCAAAATTAGTTCATATTAAGAAATTAACAATTCTCCTCCATTTTGTACATAATTTTTTACAATGCTCATTTTACTCGAACGTGAAATGTAATTGTAAATTACCATTTTACCTTTTTTAATTGGTTTCCAATAAATTGTTCACAAATGTAATTAAAGGATAATGTTACTTATTTACAGAACACCTACAACTCATTTCCTCCCTTGTTTCTGATACAGAATATCAGGTAATATTGCGTACATGATAAGATCAAATAAAAATTAAACTATATACATTGTTTAAAAAGGTTTTTGTAATTCAGTTTGCGCTTACCTTCTCGTATCCTTCATCCAGGCAGTTCTGCAGCAATTTTTCGTGAACGTTTGCGAATCAGTGTTTAGGACATGTTACCAACCGTACACATTAGCTCCATTTTGATTATGCACTTCTAAAGAAAGACCTCATTTGAATTTCGCGCCTAATGCATTTGGCATTCTAGGAATTGTTTCACAGAGCCAACTTCACCTGAATCACCGGTCAAACTAAATACATCTTAATGGAAAATAACTACTTCGAAGCTGAACGGAAGTCTGGTAGGACAAATTAAATTTCTGTGACATGGAAATTATGGCCCATGCCAGTTCGGATACCTAGACATTAGGATAAATGAAAATTAGGGAAAATGAAATTTATGTCAAATGATAATTCGGATAAATGTAAAATATGACAAATAGAAATTCGTCCAAATGAATATTAGGTTATGTGGAAATTCGGAAAAATGACATTTACTTCGAACACAAGTTCGGAAAAAGAGAAATTAGATTAAATTCAAATGAGGATAAATCAAGATTATGGTGAATAAAAATTCAGAAATACGAAAATTATGCCAAATGTGTATTTGGTATAACAGAAGTTATGATAATTGGTAGTTTGGACAAATAGAGGTTATGTCACCGGGCAAGATGGCGATACGCTGGTGCACAAGCATTGACACCAAATTCATTGGACTGAATTTAATTTTACTAATATCTTCGTAGAAAAAAAAATGAAGTTTCGTCCCATGCATTTTAATGCCAATATTTATGCACCAGTGTATGGCCATCTTGGATCGCCATATTGGAACACGAAATGCCTGATTGTAATACGCGCATGCGCACATTACTTTTCACATTATACTCCGCTGTATCGTAATGTACAAAATTACGATACTTTATGCTGTCGCATAAAAATGCGTAAGTGCACCGGAGTCACATAAAACTATTAAATAATTATAAATCTTGTTCGAACTATGTTGATTTTTATTTTAAAATATGAATTTTTCGTGTAAAACGCTAACGTAACCTGAAATTGCTAAATGAAAAGCTAATAAGGTTTTCAACAATAATCATTGCGGGATTATCGAGAAATATCGTTACACCACTTTTATCAAATAGGAAAGCGAGTCTTATTTTTACTTTTTTGCACAACCCTTACTAATACTAATACTTATAATTATCATACTAGCTGCATAGCGCTTGGATGAGGATTAGATGAACAGATAATATATCTATGTATAATTAGTGTCATATACATATAATTAGTGTTATATATAATACATATAAAACGAAAAAGCTGAATAATATTCAAGTAAAATTTAACAATATTTAAATAAACCTATGATCATTGGTTTAGTTAAACCATGTAATTACTAATAAATTGCACAGTAATTAGGATTATAATATAACTAAAAAAGAAGTAAAATGAGCGTTAAATAGTTTTAACACGTCAGCGTGAAAGAATTATCGCTCTCCCTATTTTCTCGATACAAACTATAAATTGATCTAAATTATGTAAATTGTCGGTGACATGAATATTAAATGTGGATACATTTCTCCGCTGCAGAATTATACCTAAACGTCCATAGCATATTTTATTATACACCCTTACCTAATGATTATTGATTTCGATGCAAAAGATATTTAGAATTATTTACAAGCAGAAAGCGACTGTAAGATAATGCAATCAATTATTTTAGAATTTTCGATGGATGACTGGAATTATTTTAGGAAATTTTGCAACAGAGGGAAGAAAAACATATGTCGTTCACTGGTTTTGAAGGTGAGATGAGAATATTACAAATATATTAAATCTACTTGAGTTTGAGTATAATATTTATTTAATTATATTGCTAAACATAATGATCTAACCGCTGAAAATACTTCAAGATAAAAAATACCTTTTCTTCTAACTTCCATAGGACTTTCAAATGAACGACATCACTAATTTTAACTGTGTCAACATGTTCTTCTGTAGGTGGCAACCAAAATACTGTATAATAAATATAAATTCAGAAGTTTTGTACTGAATAAATACTGAAATACACTCCAACTCCGATTTGAGTGCGGTTTTGGTTCTGACCTTCGACTCATATAGGGGTTCTCCGAACTTAAACATCAGTACCGTGTGAACGCTAAGAGTGAACTGACGCAATGTGGCGCAGCGAGACGCAATTATCCAGCTAGGCCGTTAGGGTACTGCACCGCACATCCCCCCGTGGCTTTTCTCATCGGAAACCGCCGCGCGGCGGCAATTCTCAGAAACACAAAGCGTGTTCGCTGGAAGCAAGCTCCGTGTGTACAAATTACATGGTGAATAGAATTTGCCATTTTAAATCCCCGTAATTTTCATAATAGCATTTTTATTGCACAATGTCAGGCTGACAGTCATACAGACAGACTCAATTGCAAAAACTTTATTTTCAGTTGCAGGGGGTCTCAAAAAATGGAAACCCATAAAAAACTGTGGTGTGAAATTTTGGACGATTCTAATTTAATGTCTTTAAATCAGCTATGTGACTTCGTGAGGCGCAAAATCCATACAAAACTTAAATGTCAGTTGGAATTTTGTGGTGAATACGAAAACGGAGAAATGATATAAGTTGGCATCCAACTTTTGGTAAACTATGAAACTTCAAAAACCAGTTCCACTATTAATTCTAATAATTTTTATTTGAATCAAGCCTTTTTAACCTGAATCATTTTAAAGTAAACTGTAAAATCAATTATAACATTTCGAGAAAATTTCAAACCTTAGTCAAAATTATTCCTATTTAATTAGCGCTATGTTCAAAGTACCCATGTTTTGATTTTAGATCTATAATATCTTTGTTTTAAGAATTAAAAAATGTGATCCATCAATAATAATAGTTAAAATAAATTTGCTACAAATCACTGATATAAAGATTTTGCGAATATCATAGGTTCTTTTTCAACGATATAAGTGGCTAGATCAATAATAAATATCGTTGATTTAGAATTTCTGTAAAAAGTAATTATCAAGAATAATCAAGGCTGCGACACAGTCAATTTATTTCATTTTTTTTTCAAATCAATTTCTAGACACTTTTCTAAGTTTAAGTCAATATAGATACTCCTCTTTCAACAAGTTAACCCATGGATGAACCACTGTTGAATTAAGGTCTAGGTACACCTATTTCTGAATTTTCTTGAATTCTTTTAAAATCCTCTTGAAAAGTTTCAAGATGTTTCAAAAGATTTCAGAGGATTTGTTATATTGTTTGATTCCATAGAAATCCAGAAAATTTTATAATATTTTAGTGGATTACAAAGCATTTATTCACGAGAAGTGAGATTTTGTAGATTTTGAAAGATTTGAAGAGATTTTCAAATATTTTTCATGAATTCATTTAAATTCATTTGGAATTTACCCTGAACTCTTCTTAATTAATCCTGCATGCTTTGAAATTCTTTAAAATTCTTTAAAAAAATTTTGAGTCAATTACCTTTTTTTCAATTCTTCTTGAAATTTGATGAATTTCTTCAAATTCTTATTTCTCTCAAATTTGTCTAAATTCACTCCACTTTTATTGAAATAAATTAAATCGTTTGAATTTAAAAAAAAACAATTTATTTGAATTCTTTTGACTTTGACTTCAATTCTTCTGAAGACTTATGATTTCAGCCTGAATTTGTTAAAATTCTTCTGGAATTCTTATACATTTCATCGAATGTTTTGAATTATATTTAATTCAAAAAAACGCGAGTCACATTATTAATGCACATTAGAAACTTTAAGTCACATTCCGGGTTAGAAATTAGTAACCTTTGTTTACTTTTTCGGTTTTAATAGTTCACTTTTCCACTTATTTCAAGTAAATTAGGCTGTAGCAGCCCTACTGAGAATAACAGATGAAAAATTTATAAAATTAAAGTTAAAGTTATTTTATTTGAAACCAACATATTATTAGCCTATTACGCCCCTTGAAAAGTGAGCGTTCGATAGCCCTTTACCGAACAGTGCCAGCTACTGACAGATTATTAGTTCCAAATGCCGCCACACTAATAGATTACTAGTTCAACAAATGGCCTCTGAGTAACGCAAATGCATTCTCTAACCGTACTGCAAACATATATATATATATATTTCTGTCAAAAATCCACCCAAGCCCAACGAGGTAGAGACTTTTTGGAGAGGGGTATACAAGATCCCGAAAACACTA
>JAABKJ010009954.1:0-11084 GCA_011634705.1 Andricus grossulariae
ATTCCAGTAGGTCGCCTACGCCCAATCTCAAGAAATTTTCTCATAGAGCTAGTTATTGCAACCCCGTAGAAACTGTAATCCTCCACATCATTTATTCAATTAATAAAAGAATGTATAGGTAAAATATCATATTGTTTGTAATCCGAATTCCAATTAAAATGTTGCAACTAACCTGTCATTAGTAATAATAATAAAAATTCAATTTATTATGCCATGATAAGTGAGTTACTTCTTGAAAGGAACTAGTTATCGTTACCGTTACTGTTTCCAAATCTATGTATTTGTATTTACGTTTGTATTTGTATTTCAGTTTGTATTTTATTTGGACAATATGTTTTGATTATAAACAGCTTACTTTCATTTTGACATGAGTTTTGATTAAAATGTTTTACAACGGATTTTTTTGCAATAATTTTGTAGAAATTTATTTTGAATCCCTATGCACACCAAACAACTGTGGGAACTTTTTATCTATAGTCAGCAAAAATATTCTCTCACTGGAAAGAAATTTTTTTGAATCAAAGAAAAACATATATTTGTGTCCAGACAAAGAAAAGTTTCTTTGATTGAAGAAAATGTGTCTTGATTCGAAAAAATGCTTTTTTATTTCATTAAAAAAATTCCTTGAATTCAAAACACTTTTTTTTATTTTGAAGTTATTGTTTGGTAAATCAAGAAAAAGTATTTCAGAGAAACGGTTTCTTTAATTTGTAACAAATATTCTTCTGAGTGATTCTAAAATCTTAGTTTCTCTGATATTCATTATTTTGGGTCACTATCTATTTTGAAGATATTTTCAATTGAATGTTCGTGAAATTGCTTAATTTTGAATGTTTGTAGTTGAAAATATGAAATTGAAATATTCTTTTTCAAAAGGGTCTATTTTGAAAATCAGCAATTGGATATTCATCAATTCTTAATTCATACAATTTACATTGACGTATTTGTGAATTTTTTTTATCGTTTAATTTTTAAGATTTACAATTGAAAACTCTTCGATTTTCAATGAATAAATCAGAATTCTTCAATTCAAAAAAAATTAGAAAATGAAAAAAAATGTCGGTACAATAATGTTTTAATGATGAGTCTTACCTCGGAATCGCAGTTGGGAACAGCAGTGTCAAGGTCAAGGTACCAATAGATTAGGTGAACCCTCTGCCCCTGATAACTTTTGTCCGAAACATTCTGTTGTCTTCAACTTCAATATTGAGCTTAAACCCATTATTTGAACATTATCGCAAATTTGACCTTCATTCGACCTTGCCATGACATTCATAAAAATATCATTGTGAACGTGAAATTCCCCTCTCTTTTCAAATCTGGGGTTGAAATTCAAGGTCATTGGTACCAGTAGTTAACACCCTCTGCTCCATTGAACTTTTGTCTGAAACATTTTATTATATCAAACCAAAATTCTGAGTTATTTCCCATAGTAGATTAAAATGGTCCACCCTGTATAATTAGAAAACTGAAACTCATACTTTACCGGGTATCCTAAACAACAAATTGAAAATTGAAAATCGCTCAATATTCAGGAGACAAGGATTCCAAAAATCACTCCAAAATCCGTTTCAACCATTTTTTGTCCTGTCATCCGATGTTTCTATTTCAAGTTGAAACTGGGAAACAATAAATGGAAATATTCGAAATACGAATCGATTTATCAACTTTTATTCCAAAAAATAGTGAAGAATTATAATTTGTTTTGCATAATATTTGTTATGAAATCTTAGATCTTCTTCCGAAATGATCTATATTTCAATCAAAGAAAGAAGTATTTTAAAATGCTAAAGATAAAGTCAAATAAATTGATCAGATAATCATTTATCCCATGCTTTTTAATACTCTTGTCTGTACCAGGAAGTTCACATCCTATTCATGTTTTTGAAAGATTTTATGAACCCTAATAATTTTCGTGTTTGTATCTCACTTATGTAGGCTATCTCTTAGTTTTATATTTGCATAATCTCAAGCCTTGGGATCAATTAAGAAAATAGCTTTGCTGATATGTAATCGTAATGTGTCATCGTCCAAATTTTTTATATCTAGTTTTTAACGGATCTTTAGGTTTTGGCCCTCGCAAAGTGTACAAATCATACATTTTTTGCACAAGGGTAAATGTATGAATTTGCATATCCTATTGGCACATGAATTACAGACTATAGCAATGAAGTGAATGTGAAAATGGAGAATCGAATTCGAAAAGTCTAATATTTCGTTTTTAGGGGGTTCTTGGGCACCTAAAATTTGGAGAAAAACTCGCCACCTGAATCGATATCATGGAATCTTAATGAGCATTACGTTATTGTAAAGTTAAATATACAACACTCGAAAAGGCATTACAAGGAGGCGGGGGTGATAAAAATATTTGACAAAAAAGCGTTCCGTAATACCAGAACGGCCCCTGGAAGATTGATTCATGAGTTTCCGAGGTAGATAAAAGTTTGCTCTGAATTTTTACAAGGTAACACAGAATTTTCGCGCGTGGCAGATAGTTCAAACATAACTGATGTCGTAAGAGTTTATTATTTCTTCCAACATTATATTGACAATTATCTCCGTCTCTCTAAACTGTACTGTTTTACATCTTCAAAGGGGGAAAGAGGCTGATGTAATTTATATATCTTGCAAGCATTTTCAATCATTTTTAGGAAGGAGCGAGATATCAATAATGATATATTCTATGAACTACCACAAGCAATGATCGCCAAAACGAAGATCTATAAAGAAGCATTGGTACACTGTAAAATCACGACGCTCAAAAGTACGCCAAAATTGGTGTGGTTTTGAGTTGCAACATTCCTGAGACTTAAAAACAAATGATAAACAAATGAAGCTGCAATAATTTCTGATATTTCAAGCGCAAGATAAACCTATGAAGTTTGAAAGCGAGTCGTCTGGACATTTACGAATTTAGAAATTCGAAAAACTGCTTTTCCAGAGTAGCGTATCTAAATTTGACTGGTTTCATTAGCGTACATGTTGCACTTTTCCAGCAAACGTGAAATATACCCTCTTCCATCTGCTCTTTAGACTAGATTATGGTACCGATAGATTCAGTATACGTCTTTGTATCATCCCCCTTTCAAACCGTCAAATAACAATAATAAAATTTATTTTCCTTCATTTTCAAAACTAGAATCGACCGTTAGCTCCCTTTCAATAGGGAAGCCCCGATATACTAGTTGCTATCTAATACATTAAAATTATGAAAAATCAGAATAATGCTGTTGAGAATGCTAGGCTCAGGGTAAATTATTGATGTAATATACCCGCCACATCATTAGGTCTGTGCGTATATTTCCTCCAAGCCATTATGCGACAAACAACAATAATCTGCTTAATGAATTCGTTGTGATCTCCACGTAATCAACACTGGTTACACACGTCTTGATCTAGCACGTGCTTGCAAGAATTTCTGTTGCTGACAACCCTAGGCTGAATCGCAATGACGAATTATTGCGTTTCTGGAAATAGGACACCCTTTTTCAGCCAAATATTGGATTTCTTATTATCTACTCTATGATGATCTGATGTTTTGGGGTACTTGCCGTAGATGGGTTCTTGTCTTGATTGCTCTTCTAATTCCACTATGATTTCATTCCTGATATCCGAGGACTCCTCTGAGGACATATGCAATCGCGTGCAATCAAGATCCGCTTTACAGATTGTTTTTTAATAGCACAACTATCCTTTCAATTGCCGAATTACTCTGGAGAAAATCGATGCTCCATCATTTCTACGCGGATGTTTCTGTTTACCCTGGCAAGGTCGGTGTTCCATTATTCGATGAGCACAAACGAGTGCGTAAGGGAGCATAAAAAAGTACATAAGGAGAAGGACGGCATGGGTGTTCGTTGCTCTGACCTTTTTGCGGAGTTGAGAGAACTCTGTAGCACCTGAGTCATATAGTGAAGGTAGATGTTAAGCTTTTCTTAACTGTCGTATGTTGAATACCCTTAGATTCGAGAAAACTCAGGTATTGTTATTACTTGCCTTGAACCATTGCTTTAATGTCATTCTCGTGATCGTTCTCTTGCTCTGATGACCATAGTCTTTCGTCTGGTTAAATGCACTGTTCTGTATTTATCAACTTCGAATTCTATGTAGATATCATTGGAAAACTGCTTTGAGACATCCATCGCTGGCTACAGTTCATGTTCTGAATGAGCGTATAGCTACCAGGTCATCCATGTATAGACGATGGGTCAGTGGATGATCATTTCACTAATTACTATTGTATAACAAAAATTTTTCTCGTTTTTTGCCCGTATCAATTAAAGCTGGAGCAGGTACGGAAAAGGAACATACTATCATTCGAGGGTATGTCGGAGCCCTTCTGTGATTCATTGTTATACTTGTATCATCTACACAATCAAGATCAGTAGATAAATTTTCAAAAACTTCATCTACATCAGTTTGAACTCTTTATTCTTAAAAAGTTCAACCTAATTTCTTAACGCTATACGGATGTCTTGCGTAGCTTTTTTCCGGAAAGCGGTGGGGTGTAACATTACTCTAATTTTAAAGTTACATATACACCACTGTGAAATACACGTAACAAGGAAAGTACAAATTGTCATGGAAAAGAATTTTGTAATATTTAAATGGTATCTGAAAGATTGATTAATTAGTTTTTAAGGCAACTACGAATTTTTGCGTGATCTGCACAAAGTTGTACGGCCATTAAGCACGTCACACGTAGTTCAAATATATCTGATAACGTGCTGTTTTATCTCTGCGAAAGGGGACAGAAGTTTATGAAATACAAGCATTTCAGGAGAATAAGAATATCTGTTGATTATCTTGAAAATATGTGCGATAATTTATAAAGAGAACGGAGCAGCGATTAGTATATATAATGAAATATCTCGTAGAGAATAACTTGTAATTATGAACTTTTGTGTTTATTAGATAACCATGAGGGTCATTACTGGTGCCTCCTACTGGATCTTCGGTTTGGCGGTCATCCTTGGTTCTATTGGTAAATAAATAATCAAGTACATCTTTAATAATTCTCAAATTAAGAGTACATTTCATTTATATCATTCAAATTGTTCAAATTGGAAACTCCTTTTCTTCCAATGTATACTCTCATGAAAGAAAACTTTAAAAATAATTTATTTTAATATAATACTAGTTACCCACGTCCGATTTTTTTTGAACATCGATGTAGTGCAGAACTTTAATGACTTCAATTATTGGTTGAAAATTAGGTTTTGAAAACAAAGTTGAAAACCTATATTTTACATCAAACACGAATCATTACATTTATTCATTTTTCACGCATGCGTTACATTTTCCGAGATGACTCAATATTTTTCAGGTTTTGGTTTGAGAATAATTCCGACATTTAATTAAACATATATAAACAAGAAAGTAGTACATGTTATCATAAGTAACGTTCATTAGGTAGCTACTTTTAAGGCCATTAGAGACAGAATCGGCAGAGTATTTCTACCCATATGAAATTTTTCCTGAGTTTTTTGAATGCTGATTTATCTGAATTGAAAACCGAAATCAAGACTTTAACCGATTTGAAAAATGTTTCATTGTTTTTCTTTCAGATATAAAACCACGACTATTCTTGCTTGACTATAATGGCTGAATTAATTTTAGCATTTCTCCTTTAACAGTCAAACCTAGTTTTGAGGTTCTTTGTAGCAGCCCTCTATCATACGTTTTTTTCTTCTAAACTGTTTTTTTTTTTTTTTTTGGTTTCTTCGAAGAAGCTCAGTACAAAGCTTTTTCAAAATTATTTGATAGCACTTATGTGATACTAATAATAGCAGAATATAGAGAATGTGCAAATTATCTAAAAATACAGCCTTTTTCGAGGGGTTTGCTTAAAATTCACCAGTAGAAATGGAATCCAAGAAAAAAAGACTGATCACTAATAAAAGTACTGCAAGTTTCAATAGATACCTAGCTTTTTGATTATATAATAAGGACTACTACATGGTTTTAAGGAAACCTTTGCTTGTATCAATAACGCGGCTTCAATTATTCCAGAAACTCTGCAGGCTTTACATAAAAATATACGCAGATTTTACCTAAATATAGAAACCAAGAACGTACTACAACAACGTTGAGCAGCTTGGTTTAATTTCATACATAACCACAAATCTAATCATTAGGATCTCAAAAATTGATCATTCTGTCGACCGATGATAATGCTTGTGATTTTGGTATAATTTTTGCTCCATATAAAACAATGATATTGATTTCCATATATAATATTTCCATGTCATTTAAAACACTTATATATACCGTGAAGTTATTCGCTCAGAATGAAAAAATTTCAATTATTTACATACTTAATCCTTTCTAACTTACGGCAGCGAGCATCAATCAATTTCAACCTAAAAGTCTTTGCACTCGCCGGTTATCTCTGTAATCTAAATTCGGATGATGTGAAATTATTTTTAGCACAAAATTAAAATCATCTGTGTTTTCCTTATTTGAATACCTTTATTCAGTGAAATGAACACCGTTTTTGAAAAAATTTTAGTTAGAGCTTCTTGCACTGAACTTTTTTCGCACATCCTAATTAGTTGATGGCTCCGCTAAATAAATTATTGTGATTTTACACACCACGACGTCAGAGGCCATAAACAAGACTTGTTTTTCAGCTCCAGGGGGTTTCAAAACGTGGACATTTGTTGAAAACCTATTGTGTGACATCTTCAGAAACTCTAATACTTTCTGAATCATGAATGATGAGAATGTAGAATTTGAATTTTTGCTACAATTCTTCTTTTTGACTTGTTAAATCAATCTGTCGTCGTTTTGTTTGAAATTGGAATTTTCGACTCAATCATTTTGAACACATGAAATCAGAATAACGAGACCTATTAAATAATAGTTGACACGAAAATTGTAGATATTTTCGAAAGCTCCAATCCTTCTACACTTTCTCGCGTCGTCATTTGGCGTAAAAATAGAATATGCGATTTTTTTATAGTATTTTCAATGGATGAAATCATAGCCGTTGGTCAAGAAATGCTGGTGAATGGACTTGTCCTTTAGTTTGGGGTCTGAAAAAAGTGTGCTAAAGTTTAATATGATCCGTTTATTTTTCTCAAAAGATCTCGTGTTAACGCAAGGACGGACAGGCATATAGACATGCAGGCAGAAATACAGACAGACGCCATCCGTGAAACTTGATTTGCAGCTTCAGGGCGTCTCAACACCCGGAGATCCGTTGAGAGAAAAAGGAGTCAAACTTCTGGCAATTCTAATGCTTCACCAATCATAGATGATGAGAATGTAAACAATGGAAATATTCCACAATGAAGGTTTTGACGAAAATCAACTCAGAGATAATTTTAATTGTGTGCTTCGTAATTTTGTACTTAGACATACAAACTGATATTTCAATATTAACATTCACTTATTTCTATTTTCCTTTAAAATATCAGTTTACATTCGGGAGCTATTGGAGAACAAGTCCAGGGAGCCAGTAGACACGAAGATCCCAGTGTAGCTGAACTTCTCGAACACTCAAGAGCTTCTCCTCTCAGAAAAGTCAGATGTCCAACACTGAAAGAGCGTCAAATAATTACATATTTTTTACTGCGTCATCGTTTCGGAAACTTCATAGATTGCACACCAGATATAATTTTACTAGCTAGAGGACCTATAATCATTGGATTTGACAGAAATGGTGTGATTCGTCCAATACATGACATAAAGGGCAATGATCTTGTGTTTAACGAAAGAACCAAAAACCGGTATGAAATGAGCAGGGAAATTCTCGAGCGGTTCGGCGTGTTTGGTCCTGTGCCTGTTGAAATTCGACGTCTACGTGAAATTCATCCGTTCGGCGGGTTTATCCCAAAAGGAAATCAAAATAGCTTCAGCACCTCTGACTTCAATAAATCAAAATGTCAAAATGACGGTAAGTTTCATTTTTGACAAACATGCATTATTTATTTCACATGAACGTCACTCAGAGCGGTGTCTCGTAGGTCCTGGAAAACTTACATCGAAACTAAAGTGAGAAGTTCAGAAGACTATGACTTGATCATATGAGAGTCTGGGGGTAAACTTTCAGCGTTCTTGAAAACTCATTAAAAGGGTTACGAACTTTGAATAATGGAAGGTATATGATTCGTATAACCTAGGGAATAGTAGTGTCGTCATTTTAGAAAGTAAACCTGTTAGTGAAGGCGTTACAAATACATCTTCATTGACCCTCACCCTTCTAAGCTGCTCTGTACTGCAGTTCTAGACAGAACTTTCTAGGGAAGATGTATTTTAAATACTTTGACTACCGGGTTTACTTCCTAGAACAACGAGACCTTCGAGAAACGGTTAGGGTGAATCAAATTTCAGTTATGATGGCACCTTCCCCAAAGAAAATCTATTCTAAATTCCTGGACTACCAAGTTTACTTTGTAGAAGAACGAGACCTCGGAACAATTGCCAGGTTGCCTTCTGCTTCAGTTCTGAATACAATTTCCTAGAGGAAGATGTATTTTGAACACATCGACTATCGGGTTCACTTTCTAGAACAACTAGACCTTGGGGAAATGGTCAGGGTGAATACAATTTCAGTCCTGAAGGCATCTTCCTTGTAAAAGATGTACTCTGAACACCTGGACTATCAGGTTTACTTTTCAGAATGACCAGGCCTACGATAAACGATTAGGGTAACTAAATTTCAGTTCTGATCGACCTGTAGTTGTCCTTTTAAAAAAAAACGTTTCTTTCTGCCAAATACTAGTTCTGCAAATCAATAATCGATCCTTGATCAAGATTTACTGACATTTGCAAACAAATGTCCATAACCTCAATACTAATTTTGAATGAACGGAACCAAGCAAATATTTTATTTTATATCTAAGTAACAATTTAATTTCAACCTGTTTTTATTTCTCATTATTAAGGTCAGAGGATTAAATTATTTGATAATTTTTTGAGTAGTAGAAATTATATGACAGATAATTGATGTCGAAATTTGAATGAAGTTGATCATGAATAGAGATATCAAAACGTTGCATTATTTTGATCCCTTTGCCGTAACAACTTGATACCTGGCGTTTTTCTCTCAAAAGTTTGTTCCAAGTTATTATGTGAATAATAACGTCGGTGCCGCTCTATTATCTTGGAAAAACATTAATTTCAAGAGAAACACAAAAGACTCTATGGTTTTTTTTGACGAGGTCAAATTTATTAATTTGCAATTCGTTTTCAGGAGTTCTTGGGCACCTATAATTTGGAAAAAAACTCGCGACCTGAATCGATTTCATGGTCGCACAGAATTTCGGCTGAAATTAGGAAAAATCTTCAGAATGACTCATTTATATACGGGCCAGTCCAAATTATGTTTCTCAATCTAGCAAAGAAGTTATAAAATATTTCTGTAGTCAAAGTGAAAAAATAGTAGCGTTAGCGAAAAAATTAAGCAAATAGGAGCATCAGTGTAATTTTTTTCATAATAATCGCAAAATGATTGCATTGTTCCAAAAAGTAATATATATCTGAAATATTGAGGAATTAACTCGAATAAAATTATCGCGTCTTGCATACATACTTCTCAATTTCCTAATCGAATATTGGCCAACTTTACTCATTACCAACACAACCTTTGAATTATTATTAATTTCAAGTTTTGAAGCTCTAGTGCAATAACATAATTTGTTAAATCTGAATTGTAGAATATATGCGAGGGTGCCAAGAAATACATACCCAGAAAGTTACCAACTTTCATTTTTTGTTGTAAACTTATCTTTTACTGGGTAACGCATCATGAATTCAAAGCATTTTTTAGCCACTGAAAAAAAATTTGTAGAAATTTGCTGTAAGAAATTTTTGGCATGACATATTAAAAAAAAGGGTTTCGTTATACCAAAACGGTCTCTGAAAGATTCATTCACGAGTTTTTAAAGCAGATAAAATTTCGTCCTGAATTCTTACAAGGTCACACAGAATTTTCGGGCGTGGCAGGTCATTGAAACATATCTGATAACGTAACAGGCTGTTATGCCTTCCGACATTATATTGACAGTGATTCCAGTCTCGCTAAAATGTACTGTTTTACATATTCGAAGGCGAAAGGGGGTTTATCAAATTAAAATATCTAGAAAAAATAAGTTTCTCCTCGTTAATCTATCACAAAAACATATACGGTAATTTATCAGTCAGAGTGAGATAACGACCAGCATATATTCGATGAATCACTACCGGTAATGATCCCCAAAACAAAGATCTATAAGGAAGCACCAGTACACTGTAAAATGACGATGCTCAAAATTACGCCTATTTCGGTGTACATTTGAGCTTCAACATTTCTGAGACTCAAAAACAAATGAGGGCACAACGAAAATTTTCATTGTTGAGAATGAGATGCATCAAATTGTTGATTTATAGCGAGTTTCTTGGATGGTTTGTCTATATGAATGTTGCTTATCTTTTCAGTACCTATACGGGCGCCCGTATGTAAATGCCTTTATCGTCGGTCAGAAGTTACGTATGAGGTTATATAGCTGGAATAATTTCTGGTCATTAAAGCGCAAGACGAATTTATGAGGTTAAAAAACGATAAGTCTGGACATTTTCGAATTTAGAACTTCAAATAACCGCTTGTGAAGAGTAACGAATCTAAAGTTGGCTAAAGTCGTACGTGCACGTGTTTTACTTTTGCTTCAAACGTAAAATATACCCTCATACAGCTGCTCTTATGTCCCAGAGTATAGTGCCAATAGATTCAGTATAGGCCTAAATACCAACCCTCTCTCAGACCGGAAAATAATAATAATGAGATTTATTTTCTTTCATTTTTCAAAGAAAACCTAAGATAAACGCCCTTATTACGGAAACACCCGTATTTTTTTCATTTGCTATCTCACACCTCCTTATGAATTATTACGCATATTTGTTAGATAGATTGAACAGAAGAACCTGATTCTTCCGAAAAAATATTTGAATTTCATAAACGCCTGTTCCCCATCAAAGAGATAAATTAATCTTTTAGGGACCGCTGATATATTACTAGTATATCTGCAGAAAGGGATCGATTTTGTAGAAAATCCTAAGTTTAGGGCAAGTTCTTGATGTACCATGCCCGCCACATCATTGGG
>JAABKJ010009955.1:0-11084 GCA_011634705.1 Andricus grossulariae
AATATTATTAGTCAGGAATTTTCCAATTCGGGAAGTTTAGAGTGTCGGGAATTTCATTTTTCGGAATTTTTCAATCGTCCCATTTAGAAAATTACATTTTTTTATTCATAAAATCAATGAAATCATTACAATAAAAATTTAGCTCCATCTATAACAAAAATAATTGTTTATATTCCGGGATTTTCTAGTTCGGATATTTTATAATTCGGCAATTTTCTGTCGAAAATTGTATTATTCGGGAATTTTTAAAATCCATAATATTATAAACTGTCGGAATTTCATAATTAAATTATTGCAATTTAAATTTTGTTTTATTTATAAAAAAATAATTGTTTATATTTCGGGATTTTCTAGTTCGGGTATTTTATAATCAGGCAATTTTCTAGCGGGAATTTTATTTTTCGGGATTTTTCAGTAGTCCCTATTGGAGAATTACTTTTTTTTATTTGTAAAGTCAATTAAATTGATACAATAAAAATTTTGTTTTATTTATTAAAAAAATCAATTTTTTATATTTCGGGATTTTCTAGTTCGGATATTTTATAATTGGGCAATTTTCTGTCGGGAATTGTATTATTCGAGAATTTTCAAAATCCGTAATATCATAAACTGTCGGGTATTTTCTAATTCGGGATTTTCATTATTTGGGAATTTCATAATTCAGGAATTTTATTACTCGGGAATTTTCGAATTCGGAAATTTTATTATTCGGAAATTTTATTCTTCGGGAATTTTCCAATTTGGAAATTTTAAAATTAGTCAATTTTATTATCCAGGAATTTTCTAATTTGGGAATTTTATTATTAGGGAATTTTCTAGTGCGAGAATCTTTTTATTCGTAAATTTTATTATTTGGTAATATTATTAGTCAGGAATTTTCCAATTCGGGAAGTTTATTCTTCGGGAATTTTATAATTCCGGAATTTTATTATTCGGGAATTTTCCAACTTGGAAATTTTATAATTAATCAATTTTATTATTCGGGAATTTTCTAATTTAGGAATTTTATTATTCGGGAATTTTCCAATTTGGAAATTTTATAATTAATCAATTTTATTATTCGGGAATTTTCTAATCTAGGAATTTTATTATTCAAGAACTTTATATTTCGAAAAATTTTTTATTGGTAAATTTTCTTATTCAGTAATTTTGTTATTCGAGAATTTTCCAATTCGGGAAGTTTACAGTGTCGGGAATTTTTCGGGATTTTCATGTCGTCCCATTTGAAGAATAAAATTTTTTTATTCATAAAATAAATTAAATTATTACAATTAAAATTTTGTTTTATTTATACAAAAATAATTGTTTATATTTTGGAATTTTCTAGTTCGGATATTTTATAATTCGACAATTTTTTGTCGGGAATTGTATTGTTGGGAAATTTTCAAAATCCTTAATATTATAAACTATCGGGAATTTCATTATTCGGGAATCTCATTATTCTGGAATTTTCCAATTCGAAAATTTTATTATTCGTAAATTTTATTATTCGTAAATGTTTTTTGTTAATTACTCGGATCATGAAGTTATTGCTCAATTATTCTTGTCAGTCGTAAACCTTTATTGGTATTTTAGGCAATGTGGAATGGGTGGAAATATTTTATTAGAAAAAAATATTTTTTTTTTATTGAGCTCTGCAAACGTATCATTTTGCAATATTCGCATATAGTGAGCCATAGCCGAAGGCGAAATACATACACTGGACGTATAAAGTTCGTTATTTGAAATGTATGATGTGCTTCATTTTACGTTTGGGGAATTCAAAAAGCATTCATAATGAGGAACACAATTTTAATGAACGCTCTCAATTTCCGACTAAAATCAAGAAATTTTCAGTTTATTTTACATTTTTAATTACCTTCTTCATTTTATATTTTTACAGCCGTGGAAATAATTGAAATCATTTTGCATAATTATCTTTCTTTTAAAATAAAAAATATTCTTGCACTTCTGAATCGTATAATCGATAATTAAATCGTTCTCTAGAACGACCATTTTAATCGAGAAACAAAAATTCCCAGTTTTTCCGGGTTAAAAAAATTTTTCATGGGCATTGAAATTAAAGAATTCAAACATCGAAATTCAAAATTCTATTTTTAGTTTCGAAAAACTTGAATAATAATGCTGAGAAGAAAAAATGGCCTCTTCCAACTCAATAAAAATGTTAAAACTGGAAAATTTCCCTCTTCCAAATCAGAAGAAAACTAAAAATAAAACATTCTTCCTTCAAACTCAATAAAAATGTTTAAAATGAAAAATGGCCTTTTCCAGTTTGAAAGAAAATTAAATACCTAAATTTCTTACCTTCCCTTAACATTTTAATTGTAGAATTCAAACTTTTTTTCACCTAAATCCTTTTAAATTACCAAAAATTCTGAAAAATTCCCTGACTTCCGGACCTTAAATTTTATGTCTTAAAATTATTCCATTTGATGTCCAAATATATTCCAAAAAGCTTCATCTCCCTATTTTTACCAGAACACGCCTGTTTTCTACCCTTAAGATATAGAAAAGAATTACGAAAAAATGCCTCATTTCGAGACCTACCACTTTTTGGCCAAAAATGGTTCCATCTGATGTCCACATATACCCAGAAACGTTTCATACCTCTCTTTTTTCGAAACACCTTTGTTTTCTACCCTTAAGATGTTATGAAATAGAACCTAAACTTCTAAAAAATGCCTTGACTTCAGGACCTAAAATTATATGGCTTAAAATGTTTCCATATGATGTCCAAATATATCCAGAAAAGTTTAATTCCACTATATTTTCCGGAACACGCCTGTTTTCTACCCTTAAAATATTTTAAAAGTTTCTGAAAAATTCCCTGACTTCGAAACCTACCACTTTTTGGCCAAAAATGTTTCCATCTGATGTCCAAATATACCCAGAAACGTTTCATACCTCTCTTTTTCCGGAACACCTTTGTTTTCTACCCTCAAGATATTATGAAATAGAACCAAAACTTCTAAAAAATGCCTTGACTTCAGGACCTAAAATTTTATGGTTAAAAATGTTTCCATTTGATGTCCAAATATATCAAGGAAAGTTTCATTCTCCTATATGTTTCGAAACACGCCTGTTTTCTACCCTTAAGATATTGAAAAAATATTTCCGAAAAATGCCCTGACTTCGAGATCTACAATCTTTTGGCCAAAAATTGTTCCATCTGATGTCCTAATATACCCACAAACGTTGCATCTCTCTCTTTTTCCGAAACACCCCGGTTTTCTACCCTAAAAATATTTAAAAATGCAACAAAAAATTCTTTAAAGTGTCCTAACTATGAAACCTGAAATGTTATAGCTTAAAATTGAATGAATCAAAATGCTCCTCTTTGATGTCCAAACATATTTAGGAAAGTTTCATCCCTCTATTTTTGCAGAAACATGCTGTTTTCTATCCTTAAGATATTGAAAAATGGAACAAAACCAAAACCCTGAAAAATGTCCTAACTTCGTGACCTACAATTTTATAAACAAAAATGGTTCCATTTGATATTCTAAGATGAACAAAAAAAAGATTCATCCACCTAGCTCTTTTAAAACACCCCGTTTTCTACCCTACACATACTAAAAAATCGAGAAAAAAAATTGAACCAAAAAGGGAATCAAAACTTTTGAAAAATGCCTTAACTTCAGGACCTAAAATTGTATTATTGAAAATTTTTTCATTTGATGTCCAAATATATCCAGAAAAGTTTCATTTCGCTATATTTTTCGGAACACGTTGGTTTTCTACCTTTATGATATTCAAGAAAAATTCCTGAAAAATGCCCCGACTTCGAGATCTACAATATTTTGGTCAAAAATGGTTCCATCTGATCTCCAAATATACCCAGAAAAGTTTCATTCCTCGCTTTTTCTGGAATACCATTGTTTTCTACTTCTGATATATCAAGAAATAGAACCAAAACTTCTTAAAAATGCCCAACTTCAGGACCTACAATTTCATAATATTTCCATTTTATGTCCAAAATATCCAAAAAAATTTTATCTCCCTAATTTCCAGAATAATCCTGTTTTCTACCCTTGAGATATTTTTTTCAAATTCTGAAAAAAATGGCCTTATTTCGAGAACTACCTTTTTTAACCAAAAATGGTTTCATCTGATGTCCAAATATACCCAGAAACGTTTCATCCCTCTCTTTTTCGGAACACTTTTGTTTTCTACCCTTAAGATATTAAGAAATAGAACCAAAACTTCTGAAAAATGCCTCAAATTCAAGACCTAAAATTTTATATTATTTCCATTTGATGTGCAAATATATCCGGATAAGTTTCATTCCCCTATATTTTCCGGAACAGGCCTGTTTTCTTCCTTTAAGATATTTAAAAAAAATTTCCGAAAAATGCCCTCACTTCGAGACCTACAATTTTTTAGCCAAAAATGGTACGATCTGATGTCCAAATATACCCAGAAACGTTGCATCTCTCTCTCTATTTCCGGTACAACCTGGTTTTCTACCCTGAAGATATTAAAATATACAACAAAAAATTGAATAAAATATCCCACCTTTGTAACTTCGTAAGAAAGTGTCTTACCTCTAGTTTTTCAAAAACATCCTTATTTTCTACCCTTAAGGTATTAAAAAATGGAACACAAAAAATTGAAAAATGTCCTAACTTCGTGACCTACAATTTTATGAACAAAAATAACCAAAAAAAAAGTCATCCACCTAGCTCTTATGGAACATCCTCGTTTTTCACCCTCCACATATTAGAAAATCCAGAAAAAAAATTAAGCGAAAAAGGAAACCAAAAATTCTGAAAACTGCCCTGGCTTCAGGACCTTAAATTTTATGCCTTAAAATCATTCAATTTGATGTCCAAATATATTCAGAAAAGTTTCATCTCCCTATTTTTACCTGAAAAAAAAATCTGAAAAAGGCCTCATTTCGAGACCTACCATTTTTTGGCCAAAAATCGTTCCAACTGATGTCCAAATATACCCAAAAACGTTGCATCTCTTTCTTTTTCCGGAACAACCCGGTTTTCTACCCTGAAGATATTAAAATATACAACAAAAAATTGTTTAAAATGACCTAACTTCGAAATCTGAAATTTTTTGGCCTAAATTGAATAACATAAAATGTTCCCCTTTGATGTCCAAATATATCCAGGAAAGTGTATTCCCTCTATTTTTTCCGGAACATCCTTATATTCTACTCTTAAGGTATTAAAAAATGGAACAAAAAAAATGAAAAATATCCTGACTTCGTAACCTACAATTTTATGAACAAAAATGGTTCCATTTGATATTTCAAGATAACCAAAAAAAGATTCGTCCACCTAGCTCTTCTACAATACCTCCGTTTTCTACCCTCCACATATTAAAACCTTGAGAAAAAGAGCGAACCAAAAATGGAACAACAAGTTTTGAAAAATGCCTTGACTTCAGGACCTTAAATTTTATGTTTAAAAATGATTCCATTTGATGTCCAAATATATCCAGAAAAGTTTCATCTGAACCAAAAATTCTGAAGAATCCCTTAACTTCAGAACCTAAAATTGTATGGTTCAGAATGTTTTCATTTGATGTCCAAATATATCCAAAAAGTTTCATTCCCCTATATTTTCCGGAACGCACCTGTTTTCTACCCCTAAGATATTTAAAAAATATTTCTGAAAAATGCCCTGACTTCGAGATCTACAATCTTTTGGCCAGACATGGTTCCATCTGATGTCCAACTATACCTAGAAACGTTGCATCTCTCTCTTTTTTCGGAAGACCCCGGTTTTCAACCCTTAAGATATTAAAAAATGCAACAAAAAATACCTTAAAATGTCCTGACTTCGAAACATGCAGGAACATCCTTATTTTCCACCCTTAGGATATTAAAACGTGGAACAAAAAATACTGAAAAATGTCCTAACATCGCGACCTAAAATTTTATGAACAAAAATAACTAAAAAAAATGCATCCACCTAGCTCTTCTAAAACACTCACATTTTCTGCCCTTTACATATTAAAAAATAGAGAAAAAAAATTACACCAAAAAGGGAACCAAAAATTTAGAAAAATGCCCTGTTTTCAGGACCTTGAATTTTGTTTCTTCAAATTATTCTATTTGATGTCCTAATATATTCAGAAAAGTTTCACCTCCCTATCTTTACTAGGACATGCCTGTTTTCTACCCTTAAGATATTTAAAAAATGCTTTTTCAGCATTTTTTTTTCGAAATAATAAGCCCTTTTTCAGGTCTTATTTCGAGGCCTACCATTTTTTGGCCAAAAATAGTTCCATCTGATTTCCAAATATACCCAGAAATGTTTTATCCCTCTCTTTTCCCGAAACACCATTGTTTTCTACCCTTAAGATATTTAGAACTTGAACTAAGCTTCTGAAAAATGCCTTGATTTCAGAACCTACAATTTTATGGTTTAAAATGTTTCCATTTGTTGTCCAAATATATCCAGAAAAGTTTCATTCCCCTATATTTTTTGGAACACGCCTGTTTTCTACGTTTAAAATATTTGAAAAATATTTCTGAAAAATGCCCTGACTTCGAGATCTACAACCTTTTGGTCAAACATGTTTCCATCTGATGTCCAAATATACCCAGAAACGTTGCATTTCTCTCTTTTTCCGGAACACCCCGGTTTTCTACCCTAAATATATTAAAAAATGCAACAAATAATACTTTAAAATGTCCTAACTTCGAAACATGCAGGAACATCCTTATTTTCCACCCTTAAGATATTAAAACGTGGAACAAAAAATACTGAAAAATGTCCTAACTTCGTGACCTAAAATTTTATATAACAAAAATAACTAAAAAAATGCATCCACATAGCTTTTCTAAAACACCCCCATTTTCTACCCTTCACATAATAAAAAATAAAGGAAAAAAATTACACCAAAAAGGGAACCAAAAATTCTGAAAAATGCGTTCACTATAGGCCCTAAAATTTTATGGTTTAAAAGGATTCTATTTGATGTCCTGATATATTCAGAAAAGTTTCACCTCCCTATTTTTACTAGGACATGCTTGTTTTCTACTGTTAAGATATTTAAAAAATGCTGAAAAATATCTCATTTCGAGGCCTACCATTATTTGGCCAAAAATGGTTCCATCTAATTTCCAAATATACCCAGAAACGTTTTATCCCTCTCTTTTCCCGAAACACCATTGTTTTCTACCCTTAAGATATTGAGAACTTGAACCAAACTTCTGAAAAATGCCTTGATTTCAGAACCTACAATTTTATGGTTCAAAATGTTTCCATTTGATGTCCAGATATATCCAGAAAAGTTTCATTCCCCTATATTTTTTGGAACACGCCTGTTTTCTACCTTTAAGATATTTGAAAAATATTTCTGAAAAATGCCCTGACTTCGAGATCTACAATCTTTTGGCCAAACATGTTTCCATCTGATGTCCAAATATACCCAGAAACGTTGAATTTCTCTCTTTTTCCGGAACACCCCGGTTTTCTACCCTAAATATATTAAAAAATGCAACAAATAATACTTTAAAATGTCCTAACTTCGAAACATGCAGGAACATCCTTATTTTCTACCCTTAAGGTATTAAGACATGAAACAAAAAATATTGAAAATGTCCTAACTTCCTAACCTAAAATGTTATGACCAAAAATAACAACTAAAAATGCATCCACCTAGCTTTTCCAAAAGACCCCCAGTTTTTACCCTTCACATAATAAAAAATCAAGAAAAAAAATTAAACCAAAAAGGGAACCAAAAATTCTGAAAAATGCGTTAACTACAGGGCCTAAAATTTTATGGTTTAAAAGGTTTCCATTTGATGTCCAAATATATCCAGAAAAGTTAAATCTCGCTTTTTTTCCAAAACACGCCTGTTTTCTATCCTTAAGATATTAAAAAAGAAATTTCTTAAAAATGCCCTCACTTCGAAATATACCATTTTTTTGGCCAAAAATGGTTCCACCTGATGTCCAAATATACCCAGAAACGTTACATTCCTCTCTTTTTCTGGAACATCATTGTTTTCTACCCATAAGATTTTGAGAAATTGAACCAAAACTTCTGAAAAATGCCTCAACTTCAGGACTTACAATTTTGTGGCTTAAAATGTTTCCATTTGATGTCCAAATATACCCAGAAAGGTTTCATCCCTCTCTTTTTCTGGTACACAATTGTTTTTCACCCGTAGGATATTAAAAAATTAAACCAAGAAATCTGAAAATGCCTTAACTTCAGGACACAAAATTTTATGGTTTAAAATGTTTTCATTTGATGTCCAAATATATCCAGAAAATTGTCATCTCCCTATTTTTTCAGAACAAGACTGTTTTCTACCCTTAAAATATGTAAAAAAATTTCTCAAAAATGCCCTCACTTCAAAATCTACCATTTTTTGACAAAAAATGGTTCCACCTGATGTCCAAATATACCCAGAAACGTTAATTCCCTCTCTTTTTCTGGAACATCATTGTTTTCTACCCATAAGATATTGCGAAATTGAACTAAAACTTCTGAAAAATGCCTTAACTTCAGGACTCAAAATTTCATGGCTTAAAATGTTTCCATTTGATGTCCAAATATACCCAGAAATAAAAAAATCGATTTTGTCCCTTTTAAGGGAATTGTGCTAAAAATCAGGTACTTGGATAAAAATAACGTCTTCTATGATTTTATGAATTGAAATGATGTTATCAATAATTTCTTACCAGAGAAAAAATATTATTTTCACAAAAAAAAAGTTTAAAACTTACAAGAAATAATTATTTTAATAATAGTTTTTGTAATTTCCTTTTTTCTTACTGTCGCTTCTTACCAATTGTTCAAAAAAATTTCCTTTTTTTGCAAAAAAATTTTTAAAGTAAATTTTTTTGTATGTTTTAAAAAGTAACTTAAGATAAGGTTTTCTATATTAAATTACATCATTAGTAATATTATTTTTGTACCTAAAATCACTTTCAATCAAGTCATTGAATTTTCAACAACAAAAAATCAATAATGAAACCAAAAATAGAATAGTTAATTTTCAATTAAAAAAATTCATTTAAAAAAAAAACGAATTTTAAATAAAAAAGTTTAATCTTGAACCAATAAAATGAATGAAAAAAGGAGAAAAGGGGTAAAATGGGGAAGTTTTTTGAAAACATGGGAAAAAGGAGGAATTCATTACAAAAGGGAGAAAAAGTCGAATAGGGGAAAGAGTATGAAGTCTGTTCTCGAATACAGGGGATAATAGGGAATTTGGAGGAAAATATTGGAAAAGGGGGAAATAAGGGAAGATACTTGATAATATTGCAAAAAAGAAGGGTTTAGGGGAAAGAGTGTGAAGTATGTTCTCGAATATAGGGATTATACGGAATATGGAGAAAAATAGAGGAAAAAGGGGAAAAGGACGAAAAGCAGAAAATAGGGGAAGCTTCTTTAAAACATGTGCAAACAGAAGAAGTTTTGAAAAACTAGGAGAATAGGGGGAAGAGTGTGAAGTCTGTTCTCGAATATAGGTATAATAGGAAATTTTTTAGAAAAATATTGGAAAAGGGGGAAATAAGGGAAGTATCTTGATAATATTGGAAAAAAGGGGAGTAGGGGAAATAGAGTGAAGTCTCTTCCCGAATATAGGGATTATACGGAATTTTGAGAAAAATAGAGGGAAAGGGGAAAAGGGCGAAAAGGAGGAAATTGGGGAAGTTTCTTTAAAACATGTGGAAGCAGAAGAAGTTTTGAAAAAAAGAGGGGAATAAAGGGAAGAGTGTGAAATCTGTTCTCTAATATAGGTATAATAGGGAATTTTGAGAAAAATATTTGAAAAGGGGAAAAGAAGGAAAGTATCTTGATAATATTGGAAAAAAGGGGAGTAGGGAAAATAGTCTGAAGTCTGTTCCCAAATATATGGATTATACGGGATTTTGAGAAAAATAGGCGAAAAGGGGTAAGAGGGGCGAAAAAGGGGAAAGGAGAATTTAGAGAAAGTTTCTTGAAAACGGGGGGAAAAAAGAGGGAGTTTATAGAATAGAGGAAGTTTTTAAAAAAGAGGAAAAGAAGGGAAATTGGGTAAAGGGTGTAAATTCTCTTCTTGAATACAGACATTATTCGTAATTTTGAAAAACACAAGAGGAAAGGGGAAAAGCAGGAAGCAGGGGAAGTTTCTTGAGAGAAGAGGAAAAATTCTTTTGAAAAGGGGGAATAGGGGAAAGAGTGTTAAGTCTGTTCTCAAATATAGAGACCATAAGGGATGTTTAGAAAAATTAGGGAAAAGGGGGAAATAAGGAAAGTTTCTTCATAATATTGCAAAAATAGGAAAAGGGGTGAATAGGGGGCAAGCGGGGGGAAATATAAAAAGCTTTTTGACAACATGGGGAAAAAAGAGAAGGTTTCTAAAATAGAGAAAGTTTTTAAAAAAGAGGAAAAAGTGGGAATCGGGGAATGAGTGTAAAGTCCATTCTCGAATATAGGGATTTTTCGTGATTTTGAGAAAAATAGGGAAGGAAAGGATAAAAGGGGGAAAGTAGAAAATAGGGGAAATTTCTTGAAAATTTGGGGAAAAAGGGGGAGAAAGGGTGAATTCTATTCTCGAATATGGATATAATTTGCGATTTTGAGAAAAACAGGAGGGAGGAGGAAAGCATGAAATAGAGGAAATTTATTGAAACATGGCAAAAAAAGAACTTTCTAAAATAGAGGAAGTTTTAAAAGAAGAGGAAGAGAAAGAAAATTGAGGAAAGAGTCTAAAGTCTGTTCACGAATATAGGGATTTTACGGCATTTTTAGAAAAATAGGGGAAGAGGGGAAAAAGGAGAAAATAGATCAAATGTCCTGATAACATGGGGAAAAAGAGGAAGTTTCTACAATAGAGGACGTTTTATAAAAAGAGGAAAAAAGATCAAATGCGGAAAAGAATGTAAAGTCTGTTCTGGAGGATAGAGATTATAGGGGATTTTGAGAAAAATGGGTAAAAAAGACGGAAATAGGGACAGATTCTTGATAATATTGGAAATAAGAGGAAAATGGGGAATAGGGGAGAGAGTATGAAGTCTGTTGTCGAATATAAGGATTATACGGGATTTTGAAAAAATAGGGAGGGAAAGGAGAAAAGGGGGGGAAACCAGAAATAGTGGAAACTTCTTTAAAACACTGGGAAA
>JAABKJ010009956.1:0-11084 GCA_011634705.1 Andricus grossulariae
TGCTCCAGTAGGTTCTCGCCGCAAAATCACAGGGACTTTCCGAGTGTTGCATATAAACCACATGTAAGCCTCAATTCCTTTTACCATTGTTAAAAACAATGTTAAGCTAAAATATAATCTTTGCGATGGAAATTCGGATTTAAAGAGTTCATTTAACTGGTAATTATATTAAAAAATCAGTGTTATCTATCACGAGGCTCAAAGGTTTCGTCTATGACCCTTGTTTATGACCATCATGCTTGAATTTCCAACCTAGTGATAAGGATGCCCAATAGAAATTTTAGCTTTAGGTGTAAAAATAAATTTTTTTAGTTTCCAATATAAAAAGAAAAAAAACTAACAATAAATGTTCGTTTACCCCTGGGAAATATTTTTTTTTTTCTGTTAGGAGTAAGCCTTAAATTAAAAAAGGAATACCGAAATTTTGAAAGATATTCTTCCTTTTATTGTCGATTTCTTTTGGAATATATGAAGAAAATTAGTCATAGTGAATAAATTAAAAATATTTGTACCCGATTATTATCAAACCAAATATTTTTGAATTGAAAGAAATCCTGGATATTCTGTTGATTTCAGTAAAATGGGATTGAATTTAGAAGAACTCAAGGAAATTCAGAAAACTTTAACAAAATTCATAAGAATTTGAAAGACAAAGAATTAAAAGGAACCACATCCGATGTAATTTAATGTAATATGAGGGGAATTAGAAGAATTCAACGAAATTCATATAAATTGAAGTGAACTAACAATTATATAATATAATGCCAAAAAATTAAATGTGAGTTCAAAAGACATCAGGATAATTTAAAAAAAATTGATTGAGTTGTGCAGCATTAAGAGAATTTGGAGAAATTTCAACAAACTTTGACGATTTATTGTGAATTAAAGAGAATTCAGGATGAATTTCAAATCAATTCAGATGAATTGCGAACAATTGTAAAAAACCATGAATGTTAGTAAAATGGGAGTAAATTTATATCAATAGACCAGGTAGTAACGAAGAATTAGATTAATCGCGACAACATTCAAAAAGATTTCTAATCAGATGCATATCTTGGAATCTCTATCAGAGAAAAATAAACTTGATAAATCAAAATTGAAAGCTTTTTCGGGTTTCAATCGTGTGTAAAACTACGAAACATCGGCAAGTTTCTTAGTTTTGCACACGATTGAAGTTGACTTTTCACAAAAGAATATGAAATTCCAACAAGAAAGTTAATTTTTATTCAAGAAAGATCATTTTTAACAGGAAATTCATTCGTTATATTCTCAATTTAAAAAAAATAAGTTGAAAAAAAACGGATACTGAACCAGCGGAATGCAACCGAAAAGACTTATTTCGAATAAATTTTAAATTTTAATCCTCTACGAAAGAGATGAATTTTCGACACAAACAAATTTCAAACTAGGTACATGAATTTGCTACCAAATAGTTGACTTTCTAATTTATAATGATACATTTTTAGCGAAAGATCGAACAGGTTAATACTGACATAAAAAAATTAATTATAAGCAAGAATTTTTTTTTTAAGATACATTTTCAAACAAGAAATATGTATCGGAAGATAAAAAATTTTTCAACAAAGCAGTTCAACTTCAAACCAATTAGTAGGATTTTCAACCAAAAAAATTTAATTTTCAAGCAAAAAGATGAGCTGTCAGCCAAAAAAATGAATTTTCCAGAAAAATTTGAATTTTTAACTCGGCAATCAAGAGTGAAGAAAAAATGAATTTTCTAAAAAACAGTTCAACGTTCAATCAAAAAGTTAATTTTCTATCGAATAATTGAATTTTGAAAAAAATCAACCACAAATGGAATATTTAAACTTTTAAATCAGATAATTGATTTTTAACAGAAAAAAGCATTTGTAACAGAGCTGTTAAATTTTCAACGAAAGAGTTAGTTGATATTACATTATACTATCAGTATTATTATGATGTTATATCATTGCAAATTATATTGTATTATATTATTATTCAGTGATCTCGGTATCATTATTTTAATTTTTCGGCTTCCCATACTGAAGTAATTTCACTGGTTCTTGAAAAATGTTTACTTATATTGTCAATACATTATTAATATTATCATAATATTATATTATATTTTCAATGTGATGGTGGTATCGCATATTATAATATATTACAATATTATTCAAAGTATTATATTAAGTTCCAACCGCATTGAAGAATAGAATTAACTCTTGAGATAATTTTAAGAAACCACGTAACGCAGAGAGGACGGAGAGCGAGCATGACGCAACGGCCGACACAAGGCTCCAACGTACAATGATAGGATTGGCGCGCGGGCCCCCAAAAAACGCATAGTGGGGCAAACTCGCGGATCGACATCCCCACTTCGCTCAAACTGCACGGAGTGGGAGTGTCGCGACGGGCCTTGGCGGGCACGCTGAGCCCCCGTGTTTCAACGAGTGCGTCTCAGCCACCATCGTCACTCGGCATCTTGCCATCGACCAGCAACAACTCACCTTTCTGCAGCCTATGTTCTTTCTTTGCCCAGGGTGAACAGAATAAACCAAGATCATCGCAAAACCAGTCTCAATTTTGAGCCTCGACCTTCAAACGAAAACATGCTCGTTTCAGAGCAAAAATAACGTAGTACATATCTCAAATAACTTTGAGTCATCCTCTTTCACTCGCTGGCTCGAAGCACTCTCTGCTGAACACCTTAACGGATAGTCCTTTCAGCAAGTTGTTCGGGTTGTGAGTTTGGAGTCAAATTCTTTCAATCGTTATTGTTCAAGGTTTCCGCGAGAAAGACCTTTTGAATACTGGCTGGATGGGGTTGAACGCGGCAGAGGGCACTCCGCCATCGGATCAAGGCCCGTCAAGGAGGGACGCACCTTGAGTCTCGGCATCAGCAGGCGGTGAGGAACGCCACAAGCTATGACTAGGAGGTGGTCAACATCAGTAATATTCATTACTCGAAGGTGGTGACTACACACTTCAGCTGTCCCCTGGAGGGGACAAACCCGCAACAGGTCTTTAAGAGGTGACCATTTTCACGAGGATCAACTTCGACTTGTCATATATCTAAAGAAGGAACGTATCACATGATAAGCAAAAAACAAATGCAAAAATCCATTGAATTGAGTACAAAAAATAGAGATTAGTAAAGCTATGAACGAAAAAAAGCACTGACTAATATTACAGAATTTTCCGTAACGTTAGCCTTGATCGTGCTGGAGAGTTCAGAGAATATTGTCAACTTCAATTTTGTAATAAAAATGGTATATTTCTACCTCTAGTTCCCTCATGTCCGACATCAGTGTGAGCTGTTCTCAACGTATCAAGAAGATGACAAGTCTTGAAAAAATAACGAATCGTTTTATCACTATTAGCTTATTCACTGTGTTTTATAAGATTTACAATTTCACCAATTTTTGCAATGTCAAACCTTTTTTAACGTCTATATTGCTTGCCAGACAATGAATTACCTCATTTGCGTAACTTCTGCACCTATTTAACTTCTTTTAAAACGCAAGCATAGCGCTCGTCAGTTAAAATATTACTTCTGTTATCATATGCAGAAATGTAGCGATCCAATTTCTCTTCAAATCTGCATGCAAGCTGTCAGTATCACGCTCTTCGTGCTGATTGGTTTGAGCAAACGGACTGCTGAGACTCCCATTGGCCGGCTAGAAATGGCTGCCCATCTAGAATGGCGATGAGTCGCTGCTGCCTCTCGCGGCTGGTAGCGCAATCGCAGCGTCATGAGTTCACTCTCTTTCCAGCCATGATACCCGTGCTGATTTAGTAGACTGTCAACCTTTGGTATCGTCTGCTTTATTGATTAAAACTTGTCAGTTTTTTGTTCAGTTCTTCGTTCAGTTTTTCGTGTCTCAATTTCCTTCCGGTTTTGAATCGAATAGCTTGGAAAATGTTACGTGTCCGTTGTCTTCCTTGTCGGCTCACACTGGAACTTCATCTCGCAGCTTCAGTCTCTACACTGACTTACAACATTCCAATTCATTTCCCAATTCTTACTTCCTAACTAAAATTAACTCGGGTTCCTCTCTGAACTCTAGGTGAATATTTATATGAAACAAGTTACTTGATCTATTTGTTATTCTAGGCTGGGATCCTGGCTTGACGGTAACTTCACTAATTCCGTTCGCGCGGCGTTTCCAGGTTAGGTTTGGTTTCAGCGAGATCGAGGAAAGTTTACCTTACAGTCATGTGAGTTTAATTTCTGAAACCTCATCACAATATATATACAGGGTGTCTGAACACCTATGGACTTCCCGGAAATGTGTGATAGAGCACAAAAATAAAACTGTAAAGTCCTCTGGCCAAATTTGATCTGGCCCTAAGAAGACCGATCGCCGCCAGTAATCAGATCTATCTCACTCGGTAGTAACCATGAATTGAAATTCAAAAAAAGTTCCTCGAACAAGATGTGTATAGAGCTATTTAAAAAATATATTTCCTTGCTTCGAACGAATTTTGAATTCCAATAAATCACATCATTTTACTAATCAAAATGTACACATCTCTCAAGTGAATATATTAGTACTTAGGCGAACAAATTACTTCATTTGATGTATGCCTAAATTAATTTTGCTTCTAGTAAACTAAATATTTATTCATTTTAGAGAAATACGCATCGATAAATTACTTATTTCGAATACAATACCTTCTAATTCAGAGACTGCAAATCATTAAACTAAACAGATATTTCTTTGGACGCTTTGACAATAAATGCAGCCAAGATAATACCTTTAAAATTGATTGTGAAGTTCAAGATTTGAAAAAACTACATTCTTTTAGAATTTGAAGTAATGCCATTCTTTTTTCGGAGGGACTCTCTGTCCGAGAAAAGTGAATGTATTACAAAATATTGTTGATATCATGTCCCAAATGATACAAAATAATGTAAATATACAAATAATTTGAAACTGTTATTGATGTAAACATGTAAATAACCAAATTTGAGGCTTATAATCGATAATATATGATATGATATATAATGTCATATGTCATATGATATGGTCTATAAATATCCACTCGAATACAATGGAAATAAAAATCATGATACCATATTAAATTCAATATGAAACGTATTTCCTAAGACTTGATGTCAAAATATATTCCACTTGAAACAAAATAGTTGAATTTCCAACACAAAAAGATTTTCCACCACAAGGGTTGAATTTTCAACACAAAATGGTGAACTTTTCACAATTTCTGAATAAACTTTAAAAAAAGTGGCATTAACAACCAAATAAACGAACTCTCATGAAGAATACACAAATTATCAACAAAATAGATTACCTTTTGAATGAATATTTAATTTTGAAGCAAGAAGACGCATCTTTCCAAGATCACTGAACTTTTTACTAAGAAAACTTGATTTTTTATTGAAAAAAATCACTTTTATTAGCAATCACTACGTTATGAGCCTGTAGATCCCCCCAAATGTGAGCGCTACGAAGCCTGCTGAAATATTATTAGTTCCGAACGTCGCGATACGAAAATATTGAGACTCATCCAGTTTTTCTGTAGGTTAGATAAGTTTTTGAGCTAGCAAAAGAGATAAAACTTAATGTAACCAAATTAACTTACAACAATGTAGTTTAACCTTTGACCGAGAAATTGAATTTTGAATCAAAAAGATATTTTTCTACCAAAAAATGATGAATTTGAAATGAAAGAAGGTTAATTTTCAACAAAACGTTTAAATTTATAGGAGATTACTGTAGTGTTCATTATTAATAATAGTAAAACTAATCTATTTCGAGAAATGACAAATCGTATTTCTTATTTTGTATGCACACATTGAAGTAGACCAGCGTCATAAAAGTGCGGAATTTAGGTGTAGTTCACGGATTTTCAAATTTCCTATTTAATATATGATACAATGTATAATGTAGAACTAGAATAGACAGCAGTTATACTGCTAACCAAATGATCGCCTCTCTGGTCTCCACCTTCGCAATCTTTTTTAATTCTATTGGTAATTGTGATATAATATATATAATTCATAAGAAAAATTTAATCTTTCAGCACAGAAATTAGGCAAATGAATAATAGATGAATATATTTCTTGAAATAAAATTGATATAGATACCATATTGAATTCAATATGGAACGCTTTTCCCAATATTTCAAGTCAAAACCTATTGTTTTTCAAGAGAATAGTTCAATTTTGAACCCAAAAAGATTTCGTACCAAAGGAGATGAATTTTCACCACAAAAAGATGAATGTCCAACAAGAACCAAATAATTTTGAAGCAAAAAGTGGCATCAACAACCTGATAGTTGAACTTTCAAGCATAAGTAGAAAATTTTCAACAAAATAGTTGACCTTTCAACGAAAAAAGAAACGAATTTTCAAATAAATACACGACTTTTCTAACAGGACATCGACAGCCGTAATTTTTTTATATCGAATTCTCTTTCGTTAAAACTCCTTCGGATTTAACGAACACATTCTCGGATTAGTTGTAACTTTTTTGTGGAAAAGCAGCTTTTGCCTATTCAATTTTTTGATAGCTTGTATGGTTTGCCCAAAAATTCAATTTTTCTTATCATCCTATCAGAAAATGATCCATAACAAATTTGTAGCTCTTTTTGGGTGATCAACTTTTGGCTTATTATTTTTCTTATGAAAGTTGTTGTGATAGTCTTATAGAGCTTTTGAAACGCAAAGTTTTTCTCTTCTTGGCTTTTTCTATATCGTGCGTTGTTTGGTCTGAAATGTTCATTTTTGTTTGTTTTTCTGGAGTTTGAAAATGCCATAAACCTGATAATTTGCTTTTTATCTGAAAAAGACAGTCAGGATAAATTGTTTGAGCTTCTGAGTAGTATGGTAGGCCATATATAGAATTTTCAAATCTTGAAAAAAACGATCTCAAAATTTTTGAAAATTCTCTAACATTTTGAATCTTTTTCAAATAGCTGGTTAGCGAACTCGATCTTTCTTCTTATACCCTTGAAATTGTGCCTAAGCACAATCCAATCTGGGTAGTCTTTTAATAGTTATCCGATATACAGACAATGACAACAACAGACGCGAAATTCAGTCTTCAGATAAAACTAATACCTTGCATTATGATGAGAATGTAATAAAAGAGGAATTCGCAACAAAATAGTTAAATTTCGAAGAGGAAAAGGTCAAATTAAAAAGATAATAACTTTTAACAAAGTGGTGCATCTTCATACATTGTAATTGCCATGTAATAAAGTATAGCTGAAGATGAAATTGCTCAAAGTACTGTAGGCTTTAAGGTATAAATTCTTATCGTGACACTTGCACTTCGTGCTCCGTGTTCAACAAACATCTTTAGCAAATACGTATTTGTTTTTTCATAACATTTTTGATGGACGAAACAAAAAATTCCACAAGTCTTCTTTGTATCAAAGTGCATTATATTCAGAAAAAGAATTTCAAGGAAAACTCTTACAGGAACACTTCCAAATGATATTCCCTCCGTATTGCCGGTAAAGCTTCAAAGAACTTGCTGCGGCCAAATATTCCTTCTTTCCTCGCTCTTGCCTGACAATATCGCCATCTACTTACGAAAAAAATACTTTAAAAACATTTAATCATTTCTTTCTTTTTGTAGAGCTTAGTTCACAATTCGACTGCTTACATAATGGCGCCCCAATTCCTTATGCTTCTCGTGGCGGACCTTCTTCTTCTGAAAGACACCCTTCACCTTAGAGGTCCCTTCTTTCTGCCGAATCTCCTCTGCGAGTTAGGTCCAGGTCACCTCATGGCAGTCCCATGGCTCCTTTCTCTAGATTAATGTCTCCTCCTGCCACGACCATGTCTCCTCCTGGCAGGTCCGCGGCATCTCCTGTAAGGTCCCTCGCTCCTTCTTCTAGGTGCAGAGTTGCACCTATAGGGCTTCCTCCTCCTGATGAAAAGGAATGTCGACTTGAACAGCTAAGATTTATTCGGCTCATTCCCCATAAGAATCCGCAGCGAGTATTCGAACTTCGAAGGTACACTTTTCCTACCAATAAACACCTGAAAGTGTTAATGGGACCAAACCGTTATGAGCCTATGCCAATCAACGAACACATTGTTATATCAACATCCGATGGTGACGTTTTTGCTATATTGGAGAGTCATGATGCTCTTGCTGGAATTTATTCATTTGGTTTCAGTTCAAGACGGGTAAGGATAAACATAGCGAGCGGCATAGTTACCCCATTGACCGGAGAAGAAGCCTGGGAGGCTCCAGTAGGTTCCCGCCGCACAATCATAGGGTGTTTTCGAGTGATGCATATAAACCACATGTAAATCACAATTCTTTTCACCATTAATTTACAAAAATGTTGAACTAAAATATAATGTTTGCTATACAAATTCGGATTTAATTGGTTCATGTAATTGGTAATTATATTTAACAAATCAGTGTGTTATGTTTCACGAGACATTAACGTTTCGTCAATGACCGTTGCTTATAAACATCATGCTCGAATTTCCAACTCAGTTATAAGGACGCCCAATAAATATTTTTGCTTTAGGTGTAAAAATAAATTTTCTTAGTTTTTGATTTGAAAAACAATTAACAATAAAAACTCGTTCACCTCTAGGAATAATTTTTTTTTAAGGTATAAGCATTGAATTGAAAAAAAAACATACACATTTTTTGAAAGATATTGTTCTTTTCACTGTCGATTTCTTTTAGAATATAGCGCGAATATTATTCATAATGAATGAATTGAAAATATTTGTACCCAGTTTATTAAACCAAATATTTTAGAATGAAAAAAATCCTGGATATTTCAATGATTTCATTAAAATGAGAGCGAATTTAGAAGAATTCAAGGAAATTCAGGACACTTGAACGAAATTCATAAGAATTCGAAAGACAAAGAATTGAACTACATTCGATGGAATTTAAAGTAATATAAGAGGAATGAGGAGAATTCAACGAAATTTATATCAGTTGAAGCAAACTAACAGTTATATAATATTGTGCCAAAAATGTCAAGGTGAGTTCAGAAGACTACGATAATTAAAAAAAAATTGATTGGGTTGTGCAGCATTCAGCGAATTTAGAAAAATTTCAACAAACTCTGAAGATTTATTGTGAATTGAAACGAATTTAGAATGAACTAATAAAAATTCACTGTGAATTTCCAATCAATTCACATGAATTGCAAGCAATTTCAAAAATTAATGAACATTACCGTAATCGGAGTAAATCCATGAAAATAGTCAAGGGAGCTACAAACAATTAGATTAATTGCGGCAAAATTAAAAAAGACTGAAGAATCCATTCTCTATCTTGCGTCACAATATTGGTATTGATTCACGAAAAAAATACTTTGAAACAAATATCATCTCTTTCTTGTTACAGAGTTGAGTACACAATTCGAATGCTCACCTAATGGCGCCCCTATTCCTTATGTTCCTCGTGGTGGAACTTCTTCTTCTGGAAGGCATCATTCACCTCTGAAGTCTCTTTTTCCTGATAAACCTCCTGTTCGAGTGAGGTCCAGGTCATCTCATGGCAGTCCCATTGCTCTTTCTTCTAGATCCATTGCTCCTCCTGCCAGGACCATGTCTCCTCCTGCCAGGTCCACGACATCTCCTGCAAGCTCGCTGGCAACTCCTCCCAGCTACATAGCTCCGCCAACAAAGCTTCCTTCTTCTGATGGAAAGGAATGTGAAGTTGAACAACTTAGATACATTTGCCTGATCTCCAAGAAGGGTCCTGAACCAATAAACTACTAAAAATCAGAAAAGGAAATATATTCGTCCCTGTGCCAACCAACGAACAAATTGTTGTATCAACATTTGATGGTGACGTTTTTTCAATATTAGAGAGTCACAATGTTCTTGTTGGTACTCATATATATCTTCAGAGCAGTAAAAAACGTGTTAAGATCAACATATTAAGCGGCATAGTTACCATATTGACGAGAGAAGAAATCCATGAAATTATAGTGGCTGCCAGCCGCCCAATCTCAGGATGTTTTCAAGTTATCAATGTAGACCACATGTGAACCGCTATCCTTCACACTATTAATCAAAAAGAATGTTCAAATAAAATATAGTATTTATGATCTGAAGATGAATTAAAATGCTCTTTTCAACTGGTAATTATAGGATAGAGTCATTTCAAATTTTTCAATTGCAACTCCTTAATTCTCTTCCTTTTCTTAAAAAATTACTTTCACGAATTCAATTGTACTGAGAAAATGTGGTTGAGAATTCTTCCAGCCCTAGATAATATTTTTTATTTATTGAAGAATAAGCTTCAAGTTTTACAGAACAGTACAACATTTTTAAACATATTATCGTTATTCTTATTATCAAGTTCTGTTGAAATATGAAGGCAGAATTCTTCATAGCGAACAAATCAAAACTACTTGTACTAAATTATTATTAAATTGAATAGTTGTGAATGGAAGAAAATGCTGAAAATTCCATTTATTTCAGTGAAATAAGAGTAAATTGAGAAGAACTTGAGGGAATTGAGGGGACTGAAATTTAAAAAACTGTTATCGAATTAATAAGAATTGAAATGAATTGGGCGAAATTTGAAAAATCCAAAAATATCTGTCGAATTGAGTAAAATGAGAGTCTACCGGATTCAGTTGGTAAAGATACTTTCGTTGGATGAAAATTTTAATTGCAGATGAAATTCCTTCAGGTTTTTAATTGTTATAAATAAATGAATAAGCGCCCACCACTGAAATTTAAGAAAGAAACTGAGAATATCATCTGCTTCAAGAAGCTTCAGGATGACCTCACAACATCTGAGAATGAATGTCATCAATGACTGCTAAAAAGTTGAAGAAAGGGGCACCTCGCTGCTGCTGAGAGTTGAAGTAGGAGTACAAAATCACTTAAAAATAGGAATTTTGTTTTTTCTTTCTAACGTAATCATTCAATACAGTACACGGGAAAACATCATGTGTTTCTATCAAAAATCAATGGAACGAATTTTTCGGTTGGATAATACGCATTGATTAATCACTTATTTCAAATGCAATATGTGCTAATTCATAGACTGCAAATCATTGAACTAAATAAATATTTCTTCGAATGCGTTGATAATGATTGCAGCCATGATGATACATGCGAAATTGATTGTGAAGTT
>JAABKJ010009957.1:0-11083 GCA_011634705.1 Andricus grossulariae
CTGTAGCTCAATTGGTTAGAGCACCTGACCGGAAATCAGTTGATCTGGTGTTCGTATCCCAGTGGAGCGAGAGGAGAGAGATCTTTTTTTTCTGAATAAATTTAAATTCAATACATTTTGAGCTGTTCCAAGTACAACAAATTTCTCATGATTTCAACGTATTCAAAGACATTTTGAAGTATTTCCAAGATTTCAAGTTCTTCCATGGATTTAAAGGCAATTAAAAATATTTCATGAGAAATATTCGCGTTATACAAAGCATCATGATTCCACTTAAAATCGCTAGAATTCAATAAATTTAACAGATTTTGTATCGTTTTATAAATGTCGAGGGATATAAAGGGATATAATGGAATTTTATAGAATTTCATGGAAAACGTACGTCAGACTTAGAGCGTGACGAACCGCTCTTCTCAATCTAACAAATCTAATTATTTGCATAATTTAATATCTAAAAGACGATATTTGATCTAAAGCCTGTAAAGATTATTCTTTTGAACTTACGAAACGATTTGACTTTCTCAAGGTTAGATAAGAACAGTAAAGAGAAGTATCATTAATTATTATTATCAATTTATGGAACGTATACGTGAGACACATAGTTCTCCCACCTACTCCTTATTATTCCATTCTTTGTTGTTGTCGCTTGTGTAAGATAGCTTTTTCGTTGAAAATTAATTTTTTTAAACACTGGGAAAAGTGCAAAAATAATTCACTCAAAATAGTAAAATACTATTTAAAAAAGGATTCTTGTCGAGTAGCACTTATTATTTGTTCATGGCTAAAAAGTTGAAGCTAAATTCAAGATTTCAGAAAAAAACTTTTCAGCATTAGTGCAAGAGAATATAGTAGCAGACAATTATTAATTGTTTGAATAAGCATGTTCATTGATTTGAAATAATTATATACCTCAGTAAGTGAAAAGTGGTCAAAAAGTTAAATATTCCAGAAGAGACCGCAATCATATTGAATTAATAGAGAAAAAGATAGTTATCACAATAATAATTTTTTGAAATAATAATTTTTGCTAAATTGAAATAAATATTAACTTACCCCACATAAAATGTAGACAAATAGTTGAATATTTAGGAAAACACTGCAATTTTCTAGCATTATTCTGAGATAATATTAATAACAATAATGATAAATTGTTTATATACGATGTTTGTTAACTCTAATGTTCTCCATAATTGAAGATTGGACAAAAAGACGAAAATTTTTGAAAAAACCGTGACTTTCTATCTCCATTCTAAGAGAAAATTGCTAAAAACGATAATAAATTGTGTAAAAAATTCATGTAAACATCTAGTTAATAATTTAAGGTCGTATTTTATGTATCAGAAACAATTTGAATTTGAAAAAAACGCAAAAAAGATTATAATTAGTGCTAAAAACTCGCAAAACCCATTTTTTCACTCATGAGGTTTTTTTGGGACCACATAAAACAGACTTATGAAGGTGAAATCTGAAAAGTAAAATTTGATTTGTATTCTGTGGCTGATTGTGTAGAAAAAATTTTGAGCTTCAAATCGATTCAGCTAATATTGAGGGTTCTGAATAAAATTGACAAAAAAACCTGTTTTTTTAATGGAAAATACGTGTTAAACTTCATGGGGCTTGCGGCACGTCTAAATATTATTTTTTCAATGGAATGGATTAATTTATGTGTGGATTCGGACAAATGTCTGGGCGTTATTCAAAAAAATTCGAAACAAAATTTTTGGACCACCCTAATGCGCATTCGCTGTCGCTCCTATACGATCATGGAACGCGGCCCCCTAACCTCAAATGTCTGAAGTAACACTCTTGGCAATCATACTATGTGGTAAATCTTCAGAATTCCTTATAATCCAATATGTTTTGATGAAATTAGTGTTGCCAAATTATATGCTTTAAATTTCTTACCCCTGAAAATTAATCTGTTTTAAAGATAAATTAAGTCGTCTGTTTTCTTTTCTCCATAAAAAATATTTCTGGGTTATAATATTAAAAATTTCTTGAGGCATAGGCTGAATTTTTTTATTTTCAAAAACAAAAAACACTTGTTAAATTATTTGCTAGGAGTGAACATTTACTGGGGTGGCTCGAGTTGAAACAAAATGTTTGGTATTTTCATTATCATTCTGAAGGTTATGAAATCCGGCCCCACAATTACCAATCACTTGCAACATCTTAGTCCTACTGTGGATCAGAAACAATATTATATTTCAGTCTAAAATTGCTTACATATTTAACTATTCTTTTGGACCGTACTCATCTGAAACTACTATTCTAAAATTTTTCAAGATTGGGCGACTCTTGCCTATGGGGGATTCCTTGATTTCTTCTGGAGTCATAGCTTCAACCTTGCCGCTGTACATGTTAATTTTTGCACGGTTTTGTAAGCTAGTTCTCATTGTATATATTGCACGAAGTCTTTTATTATCCTCCACTATTGCAAAGACGTCACCATTGGACGCTGATAATACAGTTTGTTCTTCGTTTGGCATGGGCTCAAGGACATAACATTTTCCTCTTAATTTAATTAGTTCATTGGGAGGAAAAGTATACCTTTGAATTTTAAATCGCCGGTTCGGATTCGTGTTGGGAATGAGCCTAATAAATCTTAGTGTTTCAAGTTCTAATCCAAGCACGCGTAACGGAAAATTTCTGGCAGCAGGAGACCTGGACCTGGCACGAAGAGTAGTCTCGACAGTGGGAGGAGATCTGGACCTGGCACGAAGAGTAGGCTCGACAGTGGGAGGAGATCTGAAACTGGAACGAAGAGGAGGCTCGAAAGCAGTAGAACACTTGAGCAGAAAGTGAGGTCTTGTAGGAACAAGAGACCTTCCAGAAGAAGGATCTCTGTCCGGAGAATAAGAAGTGCCGCAAAGAGGAATACCAGGAATAGGGTCGCCATTAGGTAAACAATCAAACTGTAAACTGAAGTCTGCAACAAGAAACATAGGATTAAATTTTTCTTGTGTATTCGCTTCTGACATATTTTTCCGTTTCTTAATTTTGCCTTCCAGCCTATTTTTTCTTCCGGAGGTTAAATTACCTTACATCATTTTGTCAACAGCAGTTACAAGATTATATGCAGGAAGGCCAAAAGGGATTGTTACATGCCGGAAGAGAAAATAACATCCAGCGTATTTTGCCGAAAAGCAATACTTGGTCTTACATTTTTCTTAAGGTAGACAAGCGTATGGTAATATATCATGAACCGCTTGTGCAAGGTCCAAGATGTTGTGCATTAAAAAACTGACTGTATTTGCTTAGACAGGTTGACCTTTTTCTAATCTTATGTTTTATAGGTAGTAAAAATGAACTTCATTTATCGCAGGCAGAAATTTGATCTTTTTTGATTGAAAATACAATCAAAACCTTTTTGTTCGAAATATTTCCGTTTTCTTTACCTTTGAAAATGTACCTTTTATAGTTGAAAATTCACATTTTTTGGTAAAAAATTCCTCCAATTGCTTGTGAATTAACTTTTTTTGGGTCATGATTTAACTATTTGGTTGCGAATTTGTCTTTTCTGTTCGAGCATTCATCTGTTTTGGTTGAAGATTAAAATATTTTGTTGCAAATACTTGTTTTTTAGTTGAATGAAACTGTTTGTTATTTGAAATTGAAGTATTTCTGGGTGAATATGTGCACAATTACATTTTTCGTTTAGAATTTATCTCTTTCGGTTGAAAAATCAACTATTTGGTTGATAGTTTATCCGTTTCATCACAAATTTAAGGATTTTTGCTAAAAAATGATTTTTTCCCACAAAATTGATATGCTTGTTTGAGAATATAATTATTTTGTTGAAAATTCAAAACAATTTTGTTAAAAAGCCATTCTTTTTTGTTTAAGACTCCTGTATTTGCGCAGAAAATTCAACGATTCTCATAAAACTGAGAGCGCAATAACTTACGCATTTTCTTTAAGAGAAAATTTAATTTTGGTCCAGCAGTTCACAAAAAAACTTGGGGGTACGGTAATTTCGCGGCTCAAGTGAAGGTTGGTTCCCTTCATAACTCAGACTCCAATAGAACTCTTTTTGAAGGGGTCCTATTGAGTTTGTCGATATTCGATAGATGGCTAGTGGCCATAAGTAAAAAATCACATGTGTCAGTTAGCAATAAAACACTACTATATACCAGGGATCGGATCCCTTAATTTTTAGAGTGTCCGGGGACTTAAATGATCCAGCACGGGTCCGGTTCGAACCCGAACCCTTAAGAATTCAAAGGTCCGGAACCGGACTCTTAAGAATTTAAAAGGTTCGGGTACGGATCCGGACTCCTAAGAACTTAAAGGGGACGGGTCCGGACCCGTACTCATAAAACCAAACTTCCCCGAGGAAAATATTTTTTATACACCTGAAGCGCGGATTGTATGTTTCGAGAGTTTGGCATTTGATTCCCCAGAATTTTCTGCTCGACTGCCAAAAAATTTCCGCTTGATTTCCAAGAGTAAACTCCTGTTCGATTTCCGGTGAATTCTCAGAAAAGTTTTTACATGCTTTAACACATAGGATTGTTTTCAAAGAATTGAAAAAAAAAAACGGTAAGAGCTTATCAAATTTCTTCACTCTCCAAATCGTCTTAAGTAGTGGAAAACCCCTTAGGAGTGTACGATATGTCCACGTGGCAACATATGGTACCAATTCCACATCAAGCGGGACACTTCTCGAATGCTATCTTTTTTTATACACACGTTCTGGATTTCCCCAGAATAAGAAATCTGATTAAATTCTTGCTCATATCGGACCAACTCGAATTAAATTTTAATAAAAATAGCAATTGTGGCGGAATATAGATTAAATCGCACACTTTCTGATTTGTGCATGGCCTCAAAAGTGTTTTTAAAATTATGGATACATTGTATTATTATATTCACCAATAGAATGAAGGACAACTGCAACGGATAGGACGAGGGTTGAAGCAATCTTCATATTTTTTGAATAGAGGAACAACGAATTAATGTATTACTGTGAAATATTGTCAGAAATGTAACTAGAGTATATTCTATTGATTCATTATATTGAATATTATATCGTATAGTCGTTATCTGCTAGACTGTGGGCGTTATGCTTCTCCATATCAGATATTTACATTACATTAGATTTAGTTCGAAAGAAAAGAATTTTATCAATACATACATCAAAAGCAGTAGCACAGTTTCCCGGATGGCAAAAAAGGTTCCCTAAACATTTCTGGAACATTCCAATGAGAAATTGGGAGAACTTCGTGATATGTTCCAGGAAGTTTCTCGGAAGAAGATAAATGTCCCCGTATTCATAAGGGTTTCCAAGAAAGGTTGCAGGAATTTCTGAGAGGAACTTAATTCATTTTAATTAAATTTGTATAATGTGAACGTTTTCTACGAACATTCCCGGAACGTTTCTTGGGAACCTTCCTGGATACGCGGACATTCACCTACTTCCAAGACCCTTCGCGGAATGTTCGTGAACAATTTGCGCATTAAAAAACTTAATTAATATCATGCGAAAATTTTTCACGAACACTCCCGGAATCTTCTCGTATCATTCCTTTATACGCGGACATTTACCTCATTCCGGGAACATTTCTGGAACTTTTTTCGAGGAATGTCCGTGAAAAATTTTCGCAGTATAATAAATTAATTAATATAATGCGAAAATTGTTCACGAAAATTCCCGGAAGCTTCTTTGGGAACCTTCCTGGATACGCAGACATTTACCCACTTCCAGGAACCTTTCTGAAACATTTTTCGAAATTCTCAGAACCATTCATTGGCATGTTCCAGGAATGTCCAGGAAAACTTTTGTGCTGTCCGAGTTATATAATGTTTTAGGCTTAGGCGCAATTTGTTGTTTATGTGGAAAAAATATATGGTGTCTATCAGGGTTTCCTAAAAAATCCAATGCTTTTTTTTCATGAAGCACCCCCTGAACTTGTTCTATTTGGTGAAAAAATAATTGCATATTTTTTTTTCATTTTAAAATATTTTTAAACTGTGGTCCTGGGACCTTAAACTTTTCCAAAATGATTAAAATTATTAATATATGTCGATTTTTCTAAATATAATAAGTTCTTGTCTGGAAATACAAGTGATGGTACTATACGTTCTGGAAAAAATTTGACCCAATTGGAAAAAAATTCTGCCCGTGCAAGTAAAAAACGACTGTTTATAGAGGTTTAGATATACCAATGAATCCAAATAATATCGTATAAAGTCTTCAAAGTTCAAAATAAAATTTTTTGTTTTTTGGACGTATGTTACCATCAGTTATATTCCCTAGCAAACAATTATTATATTTAGGAACATTAACATTAATTAATCATTTCATTCATTTCGCGACTGTTTAAAGCCCCAGGACTACAGTTTGAAATTATTTTGAAAAATAAAGAAAACATTATTACACTTTTTCCAAACATAAGACTTTCCACAATCCTTGATCACTAATTGGTTATTATACTTTAAATACATTTACCACCACGTCTGGTACTTCCTACTCCTAAATATCTAAGAAGAGATGATGTGCATTTTGACAAACTGCGCCACTCTCAAAATAAAGGCATACCAAGATTTCACATCACTGATTTTTTATTCTACGTAATATACATTCACCACTATATCCTGTAAACAAAAATGATAATTTTCAAACCATTTTAAAATTTGTCAAACGTAAGTGACTTGGAGCGAAGTTCGCTTTTTTTATTTCAGCTGCTACTTTGGTAGAGCCTTTTCTCAAAGAATTTCAAACGGATGCTCCAATGGCACCTTTCTTATGCGAAGATATAAGCCACTTGATGATAAATATGATGAAACATTTTGTAAAAAAAGAAATCTCACAAATAAATTCTTCCATTATGGCAAAAGATTTGAAAAAGTATAAAATCTGATTGGTCCATTTGACATTGATTTAGGTTTTAAAACGAAAACTGCACTTGCTTCTGTTAAGCCTAAGCTGTTTGACGAAAAAATAGCAAGTTTCCGAAATGGTTGCAGAAATTTTTATCTTTGGCGTTATGGACAAACTGAACGAACTATAATGTTTTGCATTCGATCTTTCAACCTAAACTTTTTATATTTCTTATTTCCTGACAGAGGCACATAAGGGATGATGTAAAAATTTGTGGAGTAGTAAAAATCTAGTCACCATAGACGCTGTTGCCATGACGCGAGCACAAGAATTAAGTATTTTTATTATTAACAACCACCAATAACTAGGTCAATACACATTACGATAGGTATCTTTCAAGGAGACTTCTTCAGTTCATTACGGTTCTGTTTGGCATTGAAGCTATTGAACAAAATACTAAATAGCATGTCTTATGAGTTCAAAATACATGATAAAAAGGATGATCTAAGCGTATTTAGCATACGGTAGTTAATAAAAACCTAACCTCAGATTGATTTGGAAGAGTTCTCTCATCTCGGCAAACAAGATCAGGACAATTAACACCTGTGCCATCCCTGTACTCACGTACTCTTCTGGGCTCATCAAATGGTTGAGCAGCCGCGTCGAAATTACGAAGCACCGAATTAACCACGCTCATTCAGCAATTAAAAGGGTAATTCGAACACGACATGCAGGTAGTAGGGGCGGTGCAGATATCAAGAAACTGTGTAAGTCACAAGTTGTACATTTGCGAGACTATTTCAACAGAAAACGAGGTGCCCCAAAGTGAAACTTCTAATACACTCAACTCCTGATATGAGAACGGTTTCGGGGATGGCTTGCAAGTAGCCTTAATCCTCAATCGGGGAAATCCAAACGTAAGCTGTCAGGGGCATAGAAGCTATTAGGCACCATACGCGAGTGGGTTACCGTACACTGCCTCCTTGTCGCTACGCTGCTGGTTGGTTGAGCAACCGTCTCTCTACCCCGTGGGATCCATCAGGCTCCTCGCTGAATGCGGAACTGCAGGGACCAGCAGTTCTAGGAATTCATGATTTGAGGGTTTTTTTTATCGGAAGTTAAGTGTACTTTACGAGACTTACCTGCCTCAATATCAAAATTGTAATTACAGGCAGAATTCCCTGCTGAAAAGACAAAATTATAGCCTTGACGAGAATGTCCTGTCTTAAAGTTGCAATTGTAATTATTTTGGGAAAATTCTCTTTATTTCAAGTGAAGATTATGCTTTTTTATAAAATCCCTATTCCAAACTACTTCGAATTTTCTTTTCTTTCTGCGATTCTGGATGCTTCCAGCTCAGTATATTGAAGGCTTTAATAAAATAATATAATAGCCAGTTAACTGGTAATGATGCATATATACGCAGAAAAAGTCCATGACAAAACTGGTAATGATGCATATATGCGCACTTGGAATAACTGCCACAAAACGCAATGGATTTCGATAAAATTCATATGCCTTATTTTTTTTGGTCGCTGATGACAAATCCGGGGGAAAAATTGAGAAATTCGAAATAGCGGATCCAATCGGGCAGACTAAAATGGAAACATCACGTGATTGGAATGAAAGTCAGTACTAAGTTGTTTTCTTGGTCGCTGATGACGAATCCGGGGTCAACATTGAAACATTCAAAATAACTGATAATATATTAGAGTGGTCATTAGCGACTTAAAACACACCAGTTAAGTGGTTAATATCAATATTATAATATAAAAGATATTTTAAAAATATATGAAAATATTACATTATAAAACATAACGTTCAGAAATATGCTGGAAAGGTACCCACTTATTAGGTCCGACTTAACAGAAGCTCTTTTATTCTGATGGATCCTCGTTTTATTTGAGGATTAGAAGGATCTTAGCTAAGGGATGAGGAAAATAGTAACATAGATTATACAATTTATTTGATAAAAGGTTATAAATATTCTGGATGTATTCGCACCATGGAGTTTGGGGTTGGTGACTCGACCAGTGCCTTAAAGAAAGGTTTAAGTAAACTTCAATGCGTAAATGAGGAATTATGAAGAGTGAAATTAATGAAAATAGCATATTTCCTGTTACTCGACGTCGTAGATGAATTTCCAATGGTGCAGTTTAACTCAGGAAAAAAACTAATATTTTATTGACTTCTTGGGAATTTTCGATAATTACTAAGTGTTGAAATGAAGACAAAACATATTGATTTTAAGGGATGACCGGTGACTCACCGAATGAGAACAGACTGAGTTTACTGGACTGAATACTGAATTTTACCTGAAAAATACTGTGCTGAAGTTAGTATTGAACTGAAGGTCTAAAGCGGTGACTGAACTTGAGTATTGAATTGACCGGTTGAATCCAGTAATGCTGTTCTTGCATTTTCAAAAATCACTTGTTCTTCTTTTGTTTTTCATAAAGTTATGCACAAAACAAATAAAAAATAAGAATTTTAATGGATTTACTCGTTACTACATTGTAGGACCGGAGTCAGAGATTTGTTGACGGCGTATACAAATTGCAGTAGGAACTGAGCTATACAGAACTGAGTTGAAGAATACTAAACTGAAGATCGGAACTGGTTTACTGAGCTAACTACTGAAATAAAGATTTCCTCGATGGGTCCCAGATTACATAGAGCCAGTTGTGATGCAGCGGCCTTTCATTGTTTTAGTCCTTGGTTCTAAAAACTTTTTTATCCCTCAACAACAGGCCCTTCTATCACTTTGGACGGGAGTTAACGTTGTCGCGCTGCTTGAGCTATGTTCGAGAGACCTGCTGGTGATAGCCACGGATCTTAAAGGAATAGGCAGGCTAGCGCTGCGATCGGCTTATTTTCCTCATGGCAGCGATACCAACCCACCAGTAGAGGTATTCACACTGGTGAAATATTGCAAGGTAAGATGCATTCCTCTTCTGGTGGGATGCGATGCTCATTCCCACCATACTTTATGGGTCAAAACAACTCGGTTAGGGAGAAAGTCATTGACATCTCTCTCTGTACCAGTAGTTTTAGAGATAATATCAAGATTTGGAGAGTTTTAGATGAACCCACTCTTTTAGATCACTCACAGATAGACTTCGTGTTGGAATCCATTGTACATGCTGGCCCCAAATGGATCAGAAATGCAAGAAGAACGGATTAGAATCAGTCACGCTCAGAGGTTCCCAGGTCAATTCGAGACGTGGATACCCTGGAGATGGCAGCTCAAATTTTCACGAAAGCCATCAAAGCTACTTATGCTCAAAGAGCTTCGCAGGAAAACCAGAGAGAGGTTCAGACGTGCCAGTACTGGCAAAACGAAGGAATTATGGACCTTATTCACATAATAAGGGATGAATACAGGGGTGAAATACGTAAGGCAAAGCAAGAGAGCTGGACCAACTTTTGCACAGACCGTCCTAACAAGTTTCCTGGCCCAGATTGCATATGTCCAGTCCTCTTACAGAGGGCTGAAGAGATCAACATAGGGCCGCTAGTGAGACTTGCTAGGAATAGTCGGACGATTGGACATGTCCCGGCGGCATGGAGGGGTACAGGAGTAGTCTTTATTCCGAAAGCAGGCAGGATCGGTTATATTTTACCCAGGGATTTCCGTCCTATCAGCCTAACATCTTTCCTACTGAAAGCAGTAGAAAGACTTGTGGATCGATACATTCGCGATAAAGTCTTGTCAAGGAGGCCACTTCACAAGAAACAACACGCTTATATGGCTGTGCAATCGACGCAGATGGCCCCAAGCGGAGCAGTAAACCTAATTATAGGACAACTGAAGAAGGAAGGCCTGGCGATTGAAACCTTGGTGGACATCGAAGAAGCTTTCAATGACACCTCTGGAGAGGTGATCAGGGCAGCCATGATCACACATGGTGTGCCTATTGCAGTCGTGGAATGGACTTGCCACATGTTGGCCAACAGGAATCTAACTGCGATTAAGTGTAATACCACTTTATGTGGAACCGTCGACACGGGATGTCCGCAGGGAGGAGTTTTATCGCCCTTGCTGTGGTGCTTAGAAGTCGTGCATAAATTGCGTCACGCAATTTTCCGACAATTTTGACCCCCCCCCCTCCCTTATGTAACGCTTTTTCCGACTTTTCCCTGTCTTTTTTCACAATTATGTAACACGATGCTAGACCCCCCCCCCCCTCCAAAAAGTGACTGAGGAACATCAGAATGAGTGGGATTTGTTCTCTGGTTGCAGACAGGTCAAAACACTAT
>JAABKJ010009958.1:0-11083 GCA_011634705.1 Andricus grossulariae
GCATGAAAAAATGCATGGACGTGAAGGAAGCTAGAGTAGTATGCCAGGACAGAAAAGTTTCGCGACAAATAGTTTATGATAAGAATGTGAGTAGACTGAATGACGCCTGAAACAACGACCTTGGATACTAATGGACCCAAGTGGGGAACCACACATAACAATGTTGTAAGGCTCTCCACGTGGGGTGATCGCTAGAGAGATTGATCAGCGACCTGGGTTGGAGCAGTGTGCGGAATGAACGTGTCATTTGAATAAATAACACGAGAATTCTAGATCAATCTAAAATATCTATAACTTACACATATATACCTATCTGCCCTATACCTATATACCCATCTACACACTACTACTTTCCAACCAAGCAATTCACGCCCACCCCGAAAGCGAAACGGCTCAATGGTATAGTAATATGAACAATAATTATGCAGAAGTTACCCGGCTAGCACAACACTTCCCCTGAACATTCCTGGAACATCACAATGGAAGGTTCGGAAAATTCTGAAAAATGTCCCAGGAAGGTTCCGGGAAGTAGGTAAATTTCCGCATATTCAGGAAGATTCCTGGAATGTTCGTGAAAAATGTACCAAAAAAATGTTCCAAGAAGTTTCTCAAAAGTAGGTAAATGTCCGCGTATCAAGGAAGGTGCCCAAGGAAGGTTCCGGGAATGTTCTCAAAAAAATTTCAAATTATAATAATTAACTTTATATGATGCGGAAATTTTTGACGAACATTTCGCGAAGGTTCCTGGCAGTAGGTCATTGTCTGTGCATCAAGGAAGGTTCCCAATGAAGGTTCCGGGAATGTTCATGGAAAATATTTGCATTATATAAATTTCATTAATTTAATGAATTAAATTTCTTACTAACATTCCTGGAACCTTCTTTGGGAACCTTCCGGACATTTTTCAGAATTCTCCGAAACTTAAATTGGGATGTTACAGGAATGTTCAGGGAAACTTTTGTGCTATCCGGGTAAGCACCGATCGGTGCGGATTCAACATGCATGGTAGACAGAAGAGAGTTACTCAAGGCGTCTGTGGCTGGATTGACTTTATAAAGATAATTCATAAAGCCCTAACCATATGTGTACGGCTACAGCCGCCATGTTAAAAAGTGTTGAACAATAACATGTGTTACAGAATAACTCGAGAATGGTTGATTCTAGGTTGAATTTGGTTATGTTAAAAAATGTTCACAATTTTATAGTACACAAAAAAGAATTTAACTATTGTGGACGTACTATCAACGACTGACCTATAAAATTGGATTGCATGTACAATTTTTTGTTTTTTGAACAAATAAAATAAAAGGCTAAAATATCCGGGAAGGAACTTCGGAAATAGATCAAGCTATTTGCCCTAGAGCAAATGCATGTTTCTGTTAAAAAAAGGACAAACTTATTTGCGTTAAAAATTACCAGTATAAAATAAGCTCAACTTCAGTTTAAAATTTGATATGCTTAAGGAAATGCTTTTGAGACAAAACTTCTTTCAATTGTTCTCTTATATTTGTACAATATAGTTCTCAATTTTCAGGTCATGATAATGCTACTCAGGACCTTTTTTAAAGCATCAAACAAGTAAATTTCAAAATTGAAGCTATGATGGAGGCAGCAGCAGTGATTATGAGTCTTGATGTCAACAATGTGAGTGGGGGCGAAAACGGCCACCTCAGTCTGTTATATTGTTTGGAAAAGTAAGCAAAAATTTTTTTTAAGGTTTCAGTATAATAGACCGAGGTAACCGTCCTGGCCCCCGCTCCCGTGGTTACAATTAGGACTCATAATCACCGCTTCTGCCTATCATAGCTTCAATTTTGAAATTTATTTGTTTCATTCTTCAAAAGAGGCCTTAAATATTATTATTCTGACCTGAGAATTGGGAAATATACTCTGAAAATATAGAGGAACAATTGAAAGAAGTTTCAATTATATTATATTATACACTGAAGTAGAGCTCATTTTATAATGATAATTTTTAATGCAAACGAGTTTGTCGTTTTTTCAACAGGAACATGCATTTGTTCCAGTACAAATCTCCTGATATATTTTCTAAGTTCTTTTCTGGATATTTAAACCTTTTATTTTATTTCTTCAGAAATCGCACAATTGTACAGTTAGTCCAATTTTATAGCGTTGCCGTTAATAATACGTCTACAACAGTGAAAACCTTTCTTGTGCCCTTTCAAATTGTGAACATTTTTTAACATGATCATATTCCCCCTCGAATCAACCGCTCTGGAGTTATTTTGAAGAAAATGTTATTTTTGATTACTTTTTAGCATGGCGGCCGTAGCTTTGCCATTGTCGTAGTTCGAAGCTATTTGTTACCAACGGGCCTCTTCATCTACCTGAGTGCCAAACCGGACGCTATTATTGCAAACAACTTTCACGAAGTCTCTGTGAACGATACAATGTAATTAATGGAGAGCGTTATTATTTGCGTATGGTGACGGTATGGAGTCTGGAAGCATAGTCTAAAATCAGATCATATTTTTCGGGTCGGATATATTTGATCCTCCAGAGCGAGCGGTGATAGAATAGAGTCAGAATGGTGGTCAGAATACAGAGGAAGGCGTATAAGATAATTCCTAACAAAACTTTTATTGATTGAAACCTTCCGATATACACGTGATTTGTATTTCTAAATAATAATTTTCTGCTTATGTTTCATTATCTATTGTAGAGAAGTCTTTCCTGATAAGTAAAATTGAATATAATTCTGATACTTGAGATCACGTACCGTGATTCAATACCGCCTACTGTTTGCGTACTTATTTTCTTTAATTTCATAAAAGTCACTTCCGAAAATATCAAAATTATTCTATATCGTATCATAAAGCTGAAATATCCAATAATATAAGGTGTGTACCATTGTTATTCAGATTGTTTCCGAGATCAGCATTCAAAGCTTTCCGTTTATGCATGAAATTGTTAAGAATTTTGACCGAAAATTTCAAGTTCAAGCAAATAGCTTCTGAATCAATCACAAATGAAATTAACAGCTTTTTTGCTTCAAATACGCTGCGAAATAGTCTGCGCTTCATCCTGCAGTACTTATTAGTACTCTCATTTGTGAGTATTCTTTAATATAAGAATATTTAAATGATTTTCATATTAACGCAAAGATTTTCAAAGTAAGAAATATTTATGTCGCAAATCCTTAGAATTTTAGAGCTCCAAAATTTGAACAGAAGTCACAACTTAATTGAATATTTCCGTGATTATGTTCTATTATCTGCGAATGGTGAAAATTTTTATCAGTTTCATGAGAGGATATTTTTTTATAACAAATCAATTTGAATTTTGAAATTTAACCTTTTCAAATCCATTTCATCATAAAATATGCAAAGCGCAAATTATTCAAGAAATATATTCCTCTGTTAGCCTAGGCTTTTCAGCGAAAGCTTGGCTGAGATTTTGTCGAGAAGGGCAAGCGGTTCCATAGATGAGTTGGCTCGTGCATGCGCTAGCTTTAGGTTTAGGCTTCGGTTTAGGTAGTTTAGGTACGATTCGAATCTTAAGAAGACTAGGATGGAAGGCATTGAATCTAGGGCATTACCATATGTCGTGTTCAAGCTCTTCGTCTATTTGAGGATTGCATTTTCAACTAAAAGAGTCTATAATATTCTTACGGGCTAAGCTAGCTCTGAGTAGATGGTGGTTACTTGTCATGCAACAAAGGAATACAATACACTCTCTTTTAATAATGAAATTAGCGAAAGAAGGTTTTCTGTGGGTTTTGTAAAAGTGTTTCGTGTGGAAAAAACAAAGTCCTTTTCTCTCGTTTTATATTAGCCTTGGAAAATTTTATTGAGGTGTTCTCTGAAGAAGCTGACAAAGTCCAATGGCGGAAGCCGTATGTTTAGGAAAGGATCGTTAAAAGAGGCGGATTTTGCGATCACACCTGCGAGTTCATTTCCGGAAATGGCCTCATAGCCTGATACTTATGCTAGAATAATATTACAATTAAGCATGGAAAGGGAAGCAAGGAAATTTCTGATAAGGAAGATAATACAAGACTTAATGTTATTGAGGTTGCTTGAAGATGCGCTTTCTAAGAAACTTAACGAGTCAGTAAAACAAGGACTTTTTTAAACATGTGCTTTATAATGAAATCTAATGTATATAGAATGGCTATTGGTTCAATAGAAACAATTTATTCATAATAATTTATTTTTAATGATTGTGTAAATTGAACAGCGGAACATACCGAGGCGCAGCCCAAAGACTTACCGTCTTGAGACTTTGAGCTGTACGTATAGAAAATCAAGGAATCTCCAAAATCCTAAATGGAATTCTGGAAGGTAGAAGCTGGGTCAGGCGAGTTTTGAGTTGTGAAGCTCATTTTGACGTTTATTTGAGGAGGGAAAATGTGACCACTGTATGAAAATTCAACAAGGCGATGATGGAAAGATGTTCGTATTTGGGGCAAAAGTTTCCGCGTCACATTAAAGACAGCTTGTGTTCAAAATTTTCTATGATTTTATGAGGGCTGTTTTGATGTGAGCTATTCCAAAGATCATCAAGCTTGTCTGTTAGGCTAAAATGAAATTTATGAGGGTTTTTGTCCTATAGCCTACGGCTAATCTCAGGGCTTGGTTTCTATTTTTTTTCTAGTTAATCAAAAAATTTATGGTTTTGGACTTTGTATCTATGAGGACCGTAATCTTAGCAACTTCTAATGAGAGAGTCATAAATCGTAATGAGAGTGGGTGGGCTCCCCACCACACGTCTCTCAGAACTCGTATGATATTTCGGGTTTTTCTGATTTTATCAATTAGATATTTAAAGTGTTAAACGTGAATAATAAGTCTAAAATAATTTCTAAAAATTGAACGTTCAATGAGGGGTTAATAATAGATTGATTGCGATTTAGAGTATATCTAGGGTCATTAAAATTTACTATTATAGTGTTGAAAAGAACTTATTTTGTTTTTTTATGGCAACTTTCTAATCCGCGTTCCGATAGAAATTGCGCAAACGCATTTGAGCATTCTTGAATTTTAAACAAATTTGGCTATATTTTTAGGTACGCCAGAATCTCTGGAATCCTCCAGTCCATTGAAAATTATTACTTTCATTAACTCAAATATACAGGAGGATAAGGATATCGATAATTCTCCACTGACAGTGAACTTTGGTGTCCACGGATCAAATTATTAAAACTTCTGGTTGTATTATTATTAAACTGGGTAAAGATTTTTACTTGAGTACCTCACAACAATTTCCATAGTAAAAATTAGTTTATATTATTTTAGGCCAAATACAAAATTATTATGTGCCCGAAAAATCGCTTTAATAGACGTCCACACATGCCTGAGGCAAATTTTGGAGCCAAGTAGGAAATTAATAATGTATTAATTTAAAATGTATGCTTAGGAATCTTAAAGTTAGACTTTAAGAGTATCATTTTTATCATTTATGTTTTAATTTTAATACAATAAACATTAAGAACTTCTTTCGTAAATAAAATAACAGTCCAAGAAAATTTTGCTTATTGTTATTAGTATTAATCGACGTAAATGGCAGTCAGTTTTATATTTCTTAAGAAAATATACTGAATGAAAGAAACCATTTTGGATTAGAGTAACATAAAATTATTCATCACAGGACTTTTCAATTTATTCCACTTCAAAACTGTCGGAACACTTTTTGTGTTGCTTTCCATCGACGTAACATCCATTGGCGTGAAGCTACTTTTGGCTTGTCAGGGCTGGCTGATAAGAACAAACTTAGCAAAAAAATTTATGAAAAGAAAGTTTTTAAAATTAATAACTTTATTTTTGTTATAAAAGAGTATGAATTAACAAATAATACCATTTTTGCTGTTAAAAATGGGACAAAATTAATAGCAGAACCAATTAGCAATTTCTCATTGTGACTGTCAGCTGTCAAGATGTCTGCACGCCGAGGGCAAAGCAATGATACAAATCGCATGGGACAAAACATTATTCTTTTATATAACATGGACAAAAATGATTTCGCACCATAAGTATATTTAGATATTATTTTTCATTTTTAAAAAGCTACTTAATTACATGATGAAAACGATACAAAATTTCTCATCCATTTCTTCAGTTATTGAATAGCTTTTAAAAAATGAAAATAAGTAAGCATTCGTTCGCAAATGGAAGCTTGATTTCTCAAAAACTGTGTTCTACAAATGTTTTTATTATTTTCTAGGAATAATTATGTTATTGCTGAATTTTTATCAATTTGAAAAAGTTATTTTAATACAAGTAATAAGTATTTGATATTAAATTTTTGATAATTTCAACAAATTATATTATGATCTTTTCACCAACTTTATTATACCGCGTTCGTAAAAAAGTCTGGGGCTTCCAAATGAAAAACCAATTTAGGTTACTTCTGAGTATGTGTCAGAAGAAAGGAACCGCAATTTTTCAAAAATTATGAAAGATATTTATTTAACTTTTTGTTGCATTGAAGTTAATTAAAAATGAAAAGTCGCAAGTATTTAATATGCTGTATAATCTTTATCGCTGTCAAGTTTACCCTGGCACCTTCTTGGCATACTTTCAACTAGCCTTTCCGCGTGGTCCGTGGATAAAAAGGACCAAATTTCGCGGATAGCACGCACCAGTTGCTTTAAATCGTGGACAGGCTTTCCTGCAAGATAGGCTTTCATAATTCCCTACACATTTTCGATGGGGTTAACATCTGCGCCCTGGAAAGGTTAGTCTATTGTCGTGACCCCATTTTCTTCTTTCCAGGACTTGCAGAGTCGGCAGCTATGTTTCGTGTCAGTATACTCTGGTAAGACCCAATTTTCATTTTTCCCTCGAAACATCTTCTTCACCGTTTTTAAGAATCCACGTTTGTATATATTCACCATTTTCTTGGCGTTCCAATTTTGGGTAAATAGCTCCAAACAGAATCGCCTTGCCCTGCTTGTTCGTGTTCACTCGCTTCAAGTCTCAATTGGAAAAGTCATCCACATTTTTCTAAACTTTATACCGCTGGTTCCACTTCACAACGAATTTTCTTCGATTTTTTTATTACTGTTGCAGCCGAGAACTACTATAATTTTGGCTCCTTTGAGTGCTACCATGAAAATACCGCTTCGTAACGCTTTGCGTACTTTTCGCTCATTTTGGTTTAGGTTCGTTAACCGCGAGGTTTCAAGCGACACTGAAATGAATTAGCGCTGGCGTCGTAGCCCACTGGAAGGAACATCACGTCGCGAAAAGCAGAAAATAATATATTTTTTACTTCTCAAAATAAACGGTTCCTTTCTTCTAAAACAGACAGTACTCTCCTTATCAGTAAAGGTTTTTCCATTCAGGGAATTTCATAACGATCGGAATAAATTGAAATTAGAGGGTGCTAAGTCAGGTGAATATGCAAAACAAGAACTGTGTTCTCTCTATGCAATAAATAATGATCAGTTGTCCACAAGAACCCAAACGGACTTATTTGCCAACCTATAAGTGCGAAGTCAAAATGCTCCACAAGTCTTTCAAGTAAATTTGTAGCATGAATACTTGTATAAGTTCTTGTTTTAATTGTATTGAATGAAAGTATTAGCTTCGGAAAGAAAGTGGCTAATTATATTATTATCAATTTTATCTAGTCTGGTAGAGGATTTAATTTCCAAGAAAGAATTGGCTAAAGTAAGTTTATCTTTGTCGAATTGAGCCTCAAGGGCCTAAAGTCAATAGGGAACTTATCATGGAAAACAGTATGAGCACACATCTCAACCGCAAGATCGTGAAGCTTGAAATCACGCTGCTGTCTGCCGAGCAATTCGAGATTGTTTGCTATGTGAATCAATTTTTTAATGCCTTGATGACTCTCCCAATTCTAGAGATAGATGGTGTTCTTTCAAGCGATTTACGAAAGCTTTAAATGGAATTTTTTCTGGCTTCATTGAGAGTGAGTTCACCTTTACCCGTAAGTCTTTCGTAATTTAAATAGAAAAAAATTCAGATCATTTTCTAAATAGAATGGAAGCTTTGTGCCCATCCTCAACAGCTCAATCAGGTGCCTTTTTACACCAAGGAACTGGTGCCGGTGATTTGGTGGTTTAGAAGTGGCCGAGTGTATATTGAATTATTTGAAAGTTATATTTGTTGGATTAGTAATTGTAAATAGGTATCCGCATGCCCAGGTTGGTGACCACTGGGTAGTGTTCACTACCTAGATCTGCGTCCCATACATCCTGAGCACAAAAAGTAAAAAGCTGAGGGCTTATAAAATTGAGGTCCAGAATCAAGGCAGATTCATCTGTTATTGCCAATAAGTTATGATGTCGATTAAAATCCCCACTAATAGGATTCCGAAATTGATTTTCTGAGTCAATGGATCTGGAAAGAGTTTCTAGACTATTTTCAATGTTAAGTATGAGATACCCTCAAAAAAGTTATACCTCTTCTAACAGCAATTGCCAAAACACCACGATTAATGCCAGCCTTATCAGCTCTGATGAAGTTAAAATTGGTATTAATTGAGAATTATTCATCAAGCTTTATAAATATTTCACAAAGTAATAGGACGTCAGAGTCCTTTGGAATAGTCGCGAGATGATCCCTTTTGTGAGTTACACCACGACAGTTCCATTGCATAATTCGCAAACCAACTACGTTTGCTCTACTAATACTGTAAGACATTTGAAGGAAGAGAGAAGATACTCGCAGAAAGGTAGTTGATGAAGTTGTTGCATTCAGTGTGCATTGCAAGTAGGTTGCCAATGATTGTAAGTTAGTTCGAAGATAAGAAGAGGACTCTGGCATTTGATGGTGCCAGGGATGGAGTGGGGAAAATTAATGGAGGAAGGAGTAGAAGTGGAAGAAGATTGAGGGGAAGGATGACAATTCTTATTGTTTCTTGAGTCTGGGGTGACAGAGGAAGGAGAGGGCGTTTTCTTGTTGAGTGACATATGAAAAAGTTATTGGGAAGGGAGCTTGGCATTCTTGTGTTATACAGGCATGAAGAGAAAGGGATAGGAGCTCAGCGCCTGCGACGACTAACGAATTCAGTCACTCAAGACTGTTTCTTTTTTGTATTCTCGAAGGTTCGTGAGGGAGGGAGGAATACCGCCTGAGATACGGATGGTAGATATGTGGGCCAAGGTACGCAAAGCTTAGGCGGAAGACAAAGGGGGTGAAGATTGTTCGCGTTAAAGCGAAAATCGCTGTGTGTTCTGGGCATCTTCTGTCAAGCCGTCGATTACCTGTAAACCTAATGGGATGATGTAAACTTAGCGGCATGATTTTACAATGACTAAAAGTTCACCGAAACCGGAGCTTTTAACATCTACGATGCAATTCTTGGATCTTATTACGGAGTAGGCTTGATACGGTGACCTCCGCCAGATCTGTCACCCTGCATGCTGTCGCCATTCAATCATTTTTGTCGGGTGCCGTTATTCTGTATTTTGATATTCGCTTCAGAATTGTTCAGGTCAGAATGATCTATAAATTCAGAATTGTCGTTATCCTTCGAAAGAGGTTGAGATAAAGCCTTCGAAATGTCTCTCTCCTCTATTTTCCAAATTTAATAGAATTGTCTTATACGCGAAAGGGAATTTAGATTTTTTCGTTCCAATAAGGTATTTCGCGCCTTCGAAAACATCTGAGGTTACTTTGGTGTTTGGTTCCATTGAAGCAATCTTGTAATTACTCACCAGAGGTTCCAGTGGTTCCGTGATTGAAACCATGCCTCCGTCTGGAGAAGTTTCCGCAAAAATGTGACTACATGCGCTACGCGCTAGTGCCGGCCGCTTCATAGGTTATGTTATTCAACAACAGAGTTTTCCTGTGGACAAAACACGCCCACCATAGACCGTTGTAAAAAAAAACTCCTCAAGACGTACTGTACATGTGTCTTCAACTGAGCATGTGGGCTCGTTACTGGTCAGGAATAGGCAGTTTCGTTCCTGCGTGGCGAGGCAAGGAATATGGATATTTCAGTGAAGTTAGGAAAAAATAAGTCTCTTATCGTGCAAGATTCGACTTTTAATTTTGAAAATTATACGTGAGTTCAAAATAAACTTAAAAAGATAGAAAAAGATGAAAAAGTTTACTTCTAAAGTATGTACAATCTCTGTTATTTCAAAGAATTTATTTTTCACTTTTTCCATCAACTTATTATATAAATGACTTCATTCATCTTTTAATAAAGTACAGGGCTTGCGAAATTCTTGACCTTTTTCATGCAGCCATTGAGTCACAACTGAAATTAAACAAATTTAATATCATGAGAACACTTTGTATTTAATATACGAGCGTTGCTAATAATGATTGCTCTATAAACAAAATTCCAATTCTTTTAGAATTTCATCTAGTCCTAAGAGTTTTCTAGTATAACGAATACAGACACAAGAATTCAAAAAGACCAATTTTGACAAAAATTAGAAAATTGTTAGAATCTGTGACGAGGAACGAAGAAACCAGCCTTAGGACTGAAAAATCGACTTTCTGGTTTTTGGTTGATTCCGAATAATAAAGATTTCCCATATCGAATAGAAAATCCTCATCGCACGATGATTAAAATGGAATTTTCTGGAGCTCAAAGTTAGGAGGTCATTTTTTCCGCATCGCGCTCGAATACTGAACCAACGCTCTCACGCGTCGGGTCTGTGTAATAGCTAGAGGCTGTAATACGTTTGCCTCGGTTTATCATCACTCGATGCACGCGATTAGACAGTTTTTCCTCGAAGTTTTTGCAGGCCTTTTTTAACTTTGTTTAATAAGTCGTAGTAAAACATGAAAATCACACATAATATGATTATTATTCATTGCTATCATTCATATTTGACCGCAGTCGGCCGTTTTCAGCCGCTGTTCTCATTCATATTTCCCGAATCTTCACACAGATACGTACCGTTCAATTCTGTAAGTACGAGGGCCCATTTGCTACATGTTCGTCTTCCTTTCATTTTGATTTGCTTTCTCTCGTAAATTTGTTTTCGGCCCTAAGTCTGGCCTTTTCGTTCCACGTCACAACTTCTTTCACAATTTCCAAACTTAGTTAATTTATCATTATATAATATTTTGGAAAATATTGGCAAACTGCATTGACAAGGGGGGATCACTCTCACGTAAAATTGATTCTTATGGGA
>JAABKJ010009960.1:0-11082 GCA_011634705.1 Andricus grossulariae
TACGTTCTCTTGTTCGGGACAGCAGTGTTCCCAAACATAAGAGAGCAGAGGTGCACCACATTTTAAGGCCGCTGCTTTACGCGAAATGGCGCTGCTGTCGCGTTAAAATCGTGGTTGTGTTGCCGTACTACATCAAACGCAACAGCTGTCCTAAATTTCTTTCCTTGTAGGTATGTTACGTCTCGGAGGAGACCCACACACCTCATCATAAAATAATTAAATCTCAACTTACGCTAATTCCTCCTTTTTTAATTCTAAATTTGTGAACAAAAAATAGAAAAAATGGATTGAGGAACAAGCAAGACGAAAAGTTAAAACGATTGAATTTAAGATATAAAATTATATTTTATTATCAAGAGTTTTACAAATGTGCGATTTGTGAATGTTTAATTTTTTTAAATAGTTTTCAATCGATTGCAGCAAAACGTAACTCGAAGGATTTCAGTAAACCTCGTCTTAGTGTCCACCCTTTAAAAAAAGAAAAACACTATAGTGACGAGAATTTTAATTGAATACAAAAGAAGAAATAAGGGATCGCAATGTAGGAAGGAAACTTACCGAAGATTTTTAGCTGTTCTTGCTCAGAACCTTTGGAACTCTTTATTTGTTGGTTGTGGAGTTGGTCAGCGCTCCTTTGTTGTTGGATCCTTTGGAGAACTTCTGGAATCCTGGTGAGGGATACGGTTTCGAGATTTGGGCTGATCTCTCTTGTTGCGCTATTGTATATCGATACAATAGCTGGTTCCCGAAATTCTGGGGAGGGTTTTCTTAAGTTTAAGAGGTCACAGACTTTAGTTATTTAGATTAATACTTTACTTTTAATCAAATGTTCTGTTCATATAATTTTTTAGTACAGTTTCACTTTTGCTTAGTTTATAATTGGTTCACTTTTATTTAAATGTACTGTTTTGATATTTCTTCAGTACACTTTCACTTATTAATTGGTTCGCTTTGACTAAGTCCAACTTGAACAGGATCCGGAGAGTCTTAGGGCAGCGATCCGTCGGTATAAATAAACTTTTATGGTCTGGAGAGTTTTTGAGCAGCGATTCGACGGTAGAAATAAACTTTTATATTCCGGAGAGTTTTTGAGCAGCGATTCGACGGTAGAAATAAACTTGGTGTAACAAGACAAGATTTATGGCATTCCTGACACAGATCTTGGGATAGTGCATAGGTGGGAGGCCATGTGCCGGTGTTTGCTATGCATTTTCTTGAGGGTTTGTCGGCCGCCACATATCATTATGACGTTTATGGCCTTTTCACCAATTGGGCTATAGTAGATGGGCCTCGTGTGTTCCTTCGTGCGGCTTCCGATCTTCCGATTGGTTGTAACGTCAATGACCGCGCATACACATTTGTATTACTTGATAATTCTTAGAATTTGATATAGAATCTATAATGTGATTCAGAATATAAATAGTAAATGTTTATAACAACAATTATTAGTAATGATTGATTATGGCGATTGATTGTAAAAGATATAAATGGTTAATTATAAATAACGCAGTCTTCGAATATATATATATATATATATATATATGTGTGAAGTGACCTATTTATCTATTGTCGGTACGGTAGTGTGCTTCATATTTGTGGATCACCCTTCAATAGTCGATAAGTGTTTGGAGAATACATTCAAGGAATACTCTTATGGTAATGATAAATTATAGATTGTGAATATTTTATATAATTGATATTGATAAGTGGTTAATATTATAAAGAAGTAAATATAATGCTTAGAGGTGGTGATACTTTAGTATTAAATAAGTGTTATTCAGAGAATATATTCAAAGACTACTCTTATGGTAATGATAAATTAAAGGTTCTGAGTATTTTATATAATTGGTTATTATTATAAATAAGTAAATATTAAGTATATGTAATGGACACAGGCCGTGACACATCTATGAATGGTTAAATTATAATTAACTGAGTTTATTAAAAGTGGTAGAAAAATAGCAATAAATAAAGCGTGGTCCGAAAAGGCTTTATTTTTTCCCCAAAATAGCTGCCCTACAAATTGTTCCTTTTGGTGTCAAAATTTCCCCTGAATATTCGCATTATTAAAAAACATACATATTTAGAGATATCTCAAGCCCACTTTTAAAAAAATTGCTTCTTAATTGCCACTATTATTGGATTATTTTACTCCGGTAAATATGCTTTTTATCCTTTTATATTCTTAAGTATAAAAAAATCCATTAACAGCGGAAACTAAAATAACATAAGCAATTTTTTGCAAATGATGGGATTAAGATATACCTAAATTTTTTATTTTATTATTTTGCCAATATTTAGGGGACATTTTCACACGAAAAGGAACAATTTCTAATTACTTATGAATAATCTTTTTCTCCATCCTTATAAATATATAACTATGTAGAAATGGTCTGATTTTCATATATAAATTCAAATAATGATGTCCCTCAATTTATGAAAGTAACTTTATAGAAGGACAAGATATTTCTTAATGAAGCAAGCTTCTAGGAAAATTATAATTGCGACTAAAACAAATCAAATTCTTAACGAAAAATGCCTTCAACATATTGAACTGTAACCCTCTTGAGCCACAGAGGAAAATCAGCTCCTCATTTTTTTTATATAATTTTTTTAATAATTTTGATAGTTGCCTAAAATTCAGTGAAAATTTATCATATTAATATTTTCAATAAAATATATTCAGAAATTCGAGTCGAACGTCCTAAAAAATGTGCAATTATATCAGAAAACGATTTCGAACAATTCACTTGAAAATTAGGATGAAATTTTTTTTATTGATAATTCATTATTCAAAGTTATCAAAATAAAATAATAATTATGGCAATGTGAAACTCTAAATTTTCAAGACTTTACTTACTCTCAGAGCAGACGTAGAACGTAATTTAGTTTTTTATTAGGTATCACGATTTTTCCAGAGTCTAAGTTCAGAAGTTGATAATCCTACAACATTTTTCGTCAAATAACACCATCATTCACTGGATTTCATCTCCTCAATGATCGCTATCTGAAGCTTTGTGAACTTATCATTCACGGGGTGGCCGCTGGAACGAAACCCGAGAAATGACCGGGAATTTTTTGAGACCGGGGAAAACGGAAAAATGACAGTGAATTTATTTTTTCACAGGGAATTTCATAAATTTTCAGAAGGAGAATCTATGAAATCACTCGGAATACGACAAATATTATATCTATGATATAATTCAATTAAGAATAAGTTCGATTTGAACTTTTCTTAAATGTTAAGTTCAATTGTTAACTGTTTCAATCACTACATCATTCAGTTAAAAGTGTTTGAAATTTAAAACTGTTCATAGAAAACGCTTTGAGTTGATCAACTGTAAATATACATTAATTAGTGATTTTGAAACGACCAAAATTGAAATAAATTTTGATATTCAATTTTTCTCCCAATTTAACGAGAAACTTTTTTGGTTTTAAATTTTTATTGAGTGGAGGAATGGGAAGTATTGTATTTTTAACATTTTTATCAAGATTGAAATGATCAATTCATAGTTTCTAATGTTTGTTAAAATGGCCGTACATTTTATATTTTCAAGGTTTTTATTAAGTTGGGAGGGATACAATTTTTTTTTTTTCAAGATTTTTATTGTGTTCAAGGAAAGAATTTTTCATTTTCGATTTGTTATGAATTGGAACAGGACAATTTGAAGAAAAAAATATTTTTATTGAGTAGAAGGGTAGGAAATTTGGAATTTAAATTTTTTCTGAATCGGAAGAGGCATTTATTATATTTTCAATGTTTTTATTGAGTTGGAAGAGGGACATGTTTCATTTTTGAACATTTATATTAATGTGAGTAGAAATGGAGGATTAGTTTTGATTGCGAGAATTTGAAACGATAGCGTGGATTAATATGTTTTAATCAGAAAGCTTTGAACGGTTTAATTTATAAAAGTGCAAAAATGTAAGTTTTGCAGTTTCATTGCACTAAATTCAAAAGTGTTGAAAGCTTCTCTTTTTTATGTGTAAATTATGGAGAGTTCGAATTAATAATTTAGGAATTAACATTGGTTTAAGCTTCAATTCACACTGCACTAATTAGAAACATTTTTGTACTACAAACACATATGATTGAAACTTTTGGTGGGAAATCGCAGGTCACGAGCCGGGTACAGTCGGTCTGCTGTAGAGTTTTGAGTCTGGTAAATTATCCTGGTAAAGTACGGTAATATTGGCAAGGTACCATTCAACTTACCCGACGTTCGTTCTTGGCGAGAATTTACGAGAATTTATATACTTTTCTTCCAAACTTCCCTGAAGCGCATTTCTGGCTAGCAACACCTTACCTTCAGTTTAAAAATGTCACATTATTTAGTTTAAATAAAAAACTTTACTTAATGTTATACATGTGAACAGTTTTTGAAATAAATAATTATTGCTTATATGATTTCATTATTTTAATTATTTATATTTATTCAAACGTAATCATTTTCTTTTTTGAAGTTTTTGCCCTATTGCAAGACAATTTTACGGAGTCTTCTGAAAATTTTCTAAATTTATTATTTCAATGCTTACAAAGTTATTCATATTTTAAATTTACCTAAATGGGCGCTGTTTATAATTTATTCTATAAGTGCTAACATAATCTAATTACTGCATTTTTTAGATGTTAAACGGTTGTCAACCACTGTCAATAAATGTACAAGATGTTGTACTTAATTTTCGATCATTTAATATATTTTTTGTGTTAAAAAATATTAGAAATATATAACAAACGATCGAAAATCAACCATAACATCGTGATCATTATCTAATTACTTTTAAAAATAATAAAAAAGTATTATAATTGAATATTCTCATAAATTTTAGATAATTTCTCGAAGCTTCGGTAACTTACCGGTATGTTACTGATAATATTACCCGATTTTAAGTTACCGAGAATTTAAAAAATCTAGTCTGCTGTTTTAATCTTCGCGTACTCGGCTATAGACGGAACAGCTCGGACAAATTCGGGCGTTTTTAGTATCGTCTTTTAGAATTCTCGAAAATCCCGGTGGCAGATATTAATAGCGGCTCTCATTACAATACGCATTGTCATTTAAGAATACTAGCATTTCGTAAATTTCTGACAACTTATGTTACTTAAGATATTTACTATTGACGATATCTTTTAAAAAACTTGTTATTGAAAATTATCACTTTTTCACAATCACAATTTTCAAAGAGTATATAAGACTTTTTCTAGACGTGAATACTAATTCTTGCTCGCTTAAGTTTATAATATTATATACAGAAATACCATAATCTCTCATTATTGTAGGAATCTTTATAACAGTACCCCGATTATCCCTAAATTCATACATTTTATTTTATTTATAGGTATGGAATGAACCAAATATTGATATCAAAAGTCTCTCCGTGTAGCCCCCCACTTTTTAGAAATTTAACTTTATTTGCATGATCCTTTAGATCCATGAAAATTCTAAGGTTCTATGATACAAAAATTTAAAATAAATCAAAAACCTATTGAAAAACAGCATTTTCAAAAATGCACAATGTTGACAAATTTCTCGTCTGAATATTCAAAAAGTACTGATCAGAGTTCCTGACCCATCAACAGGAGTTCTACAAAAAAGTCATGTAACAGTTTTCGATCACGTCAAAATTCAAAGGACTACGGCACGTTGAATAAAAACCAAAATTTTGAAATTGAAAAATTTTGAGAGTTATAAAAGTTCTGATCAGAGTTCTGTACCCCTTAAGGTGAAACGGTAACTTTCTCAGATCAGTTTCTGCAAAACCACTCGCAAAATAATGCATAAATTAAAATTTCGTTTTTTGCATGGTAAAAAGTAGACCGCCATCGACGGTTGGCAGCTCTTTAATACAAATTTTTTTTTACAAACAAAACTTTAGATTATCTAATTCTAACAATTTTCAATGCTCAAAATAGGATTAGTCTACCATGCGGAAATCAATCATAAACACGAATCGCGTAAAAAAAGATTGACCTATTCATTTGTATAAACACAAGTTTGCAGCAACTGAAGCAAAATAAAGCAAGAAAAATTCAACGGAAAACCGGTTTTTTAGTTCCTGGATTTGCCGTCAGTGGTCACTGCGGGTCTATTTTTGTTCGTGAATCGCATTGTAACATTCTTCTATTGTTTGGTCGCTGAGATCTTTCAAAAGAATATATTTATTCCCGCTAGATCTGATTTATTGATTTCTTTAACAGCAATTTCTCTACTATAACTCATGACTCACGCATTTTGAAAATTAAAGCATCCCCAGGAATGTTTATTTGTCTCTGTCTTTAATATGTCTGTCGCATTTCAAACAGCTTTTATGAACCTAGGTATGTTCAAAAAAAGTATTGTCTCATTTTCTTTTAATTAGGCCTGTTCAACAACTCACGTCCAATTAAACAAACTGGATTGAGTGTAGGGAGGACATTGAAACTAGCCCTTACCATCCTATTTTGGGAAATTACTACTAAGGACACCCTAGGAATCAGGATAAGGTTATTTTCCCCATCGGTATAAGTGACGATACTTCTCAAAGTGCGCAATCCTCGAAATTTAAAATAGTTTGCGGCTAGAAATTCGCGAGAAATGAAATTTTCTTGTGGTCTTATCTCTACGAATGCCAACAATTCTATCGAATTTATCTCTAATGGGTTACGATTAATTTCAATTGCCAAGCAAAGAACCAATTACGTTAAAAATTTGAGAGGATGTGGACTAACTTGAGCGAGTATGGAGTTACGAGCACGCCTGGCTCCAAATTACTTATTGTGAGTCTAAATTGTGTCCGAGAAATCCTGAAATTCCTATTCTAGCGCATATTTTTTTCCTTTTTTTAAACTAAGCATAATTTCCATTCAACTAAGTGCCATGTTGAAATTCATATTCCACTTAGTTTACATAGCCTTCCAACTTACTGTTAATTGCGAAAAGTGAGTTCAGCACTCACAAAGATATTGATTGCAAAATTTCAAAATTTTGTTCAAATACAAACTTGGGTGACCAAATTCTCCCACTTTCATTTTCATTCAAATTTCAGACGTCAAATGTCAGACGGACTAATTGCCAGGTCTTAGCGCTGGTTGAGAGGTCCGTTGTGACAAGCAAGTGACAACATTTTATTATTAAAATGGAAAGTCTTGTCAGTACCCAACTCCAGAATGGGAAGCCAGTTCACCTATGTCTTACCACTATTAGCATTAGTTCTCAATTTCCAGTTCTGAGCCCGGTTGAAGGAGAACCTTTGCTCTGGCAAGACACAAGTCAATCATCCCCACTATGGATTCAGGTAAGTCAGGATTCGAATGTTGTGGAAAGGAACCAATTTCGAGTGATAAAATCAAAATTTTAAAAGTAAAAAAGAATAACCTGAGAGTGTTAATATCCTGGATACCGTGTCTTGAGATGATTCGCGAGACCGCAATGTGTGTTCTTATCTCTGTTTTTCTTATCGCTGTCACTTTTCTTCTACTTGTGCACAGCTGATGACGCTACTTTATCGATTTTCAGCTAATCAGCTGACTTATATTTGGTCTCTATAATTGTGTTCTTATATTGGCTGCCGCGCTGAGGGCTTGAACCGTCTCAACGGATCTGCGAAGAGTCATCGGTTTACACTCACATTCTCATCGCGCATATTTCCCCCACATTTGTGCACAGACCTTTTAAAATTAAAGATCAAAGCAGCAACAACTGTAATTTGTTAATTGTGAATTCTCTTTTGTTAAAGCTCCTTCGGCCTTAACGTTATATATTTAGGCAAATATATCTTGAAAAATTTTTAGATCTTTTTTGGTTGAACCACTTTTATCTTTCCATTTTTTTTCGTCTCTTGTGTCGTTTTTTCCAAAATGTAAGTTTTTTATTTTCAATCTTATTTTTTATGATTAAAAGAAAATTTACTCGTCCCATCAAAACATTATCAAAGACAAATCTATGGATCCTTTTTAGGGTGAACATATTTTTTCTATTCATTTCGTTCGTACCTTGTGTCGTTTTTCAACAAATTTGATTTATTTTTTATTTTTTAATTTTATTTTTCCGATTAAAACCAAAACTACGCGTTTCATAAAAAAAATGATTAACGACAAATCTGTAGTTCTTTTTGGTCAAACAACTTTTGTCCAAAAAATTTTTCTCGTAGCTTGTGTCGTTTGTCCAAAAATGTAATTTTTTTAAAAATGTTTTTTACGAATCAAATCAAATCTACGCATCACATCAAAAAATGATTAAAAACAAATCTGTAGCTCTATCGTAAAACCGTTTTTTTTCGAATTCAGGGGGTCTCGAAATGTGGAGATTTAAAAAAATCAGCGATAGTCAGTTTTCACATAAAATTAATACCTTCTCATTGTGATGAGAATGTAAAACCCGATATTAAAAATGAAAAGAGAGGAATGCAAAAAAAAATTTTTATGGTTCTGATAAATTACCGATTATATGTTCGATTGAGTGTTCGATCACCTTCGTTTTTCCAAAAATTTGATTTGTTTATTTTCAAGGTTATTTTTTTACGATTTAAACCAAAAATACGCATCCTATCAAAAAATAAATAAATAACAAGTTCTTAGATATTTTTTGAGTCAACAACTTTTGTTTATTAATCTTTTACGTACCTCGTGTTGTTTTTTCCAATTTTTTCATTTTTAATGGTATTTTTTACGAATAAAACAAAAATTACGGGTCCTATCAAAAACGTATTCATGACAAATTTATAGCTCTTTTTTGAGTAAGCAAATTTTGTCTATTGATTTTTTCATAGCTTGTGTCGTTTGTCCAAAACTAGAATTTTTGTATTCTTGTTTCTTACGAATAAAACAAAAACTACGCGTCCTGTCAACAAATTATTCATGTCAAATTTGTAGATCTTCTTCAATGAAGAACTTTTTTCCACTCCTTTTTTCCATATCTGGCATCATTTGTCGCAAAATTAAATTTTGTTATTTTTATTTTTTTACGAATAAAACAAGAACTACGCGTTCCTTTGAAAAATTAATTTAAACCCAATTTATAGATCTTTTTCGGTGTATAACTTTTGTCTATCAATTTTTTTTCGTTCCTCGCGTCGATTTTCCAAAAATTTAATTTTTTTATTTTTAATGTTATTTTTCACGATTAAAACAAAAACTACGCATTCTATCAAGAAATTATTACTAAGAATGTTCTATTTTTCATTATTTTTTGTGCGATCAAAATTTGAATTTTCGATTTTTCAAGAAAATTAAAAAAGTTGATATAATAATTTTGTAGGACTTCCACGATGCAACGATTTTCCTTTTTTTGACTTTTTTGATATCGTGCGTTGTTGGGCTTAACATTTTTATTTCCGTTTTTTTTTGTTGAATTTTAAATTTTGAAAATGCTATAACTGTGACAATTTTCTTTTTATCGGAAATCTTGTCCGAGGATAAATTGTTCAAATTTTTGAATAATATGAATAGCCGTACATAGAATTTTTTATTCTTGAATAAAAATGGTCTCAAAATTTTTCAAAACGCTCGAAATTTTTGAATTTTCATCGAAAATAGCTATCTTACGAACTAATCCTTTCTCTCACACCCTTAAAAAGTGTGATAAAGCACAATCAAATCCGAGTAGTCTTTCAAAAGATATCCGATATACAGTCGACAACGACGTCAACAACGACCACGGCAGACAGACAGACACCGACATAAAAACTATTTTTTCTGAGTTGGAGGGCCTCAAGAAGTCGACATTTGATGGAATCCGCGAAAGTCATTTTTCACATAAAACGAATACCTTCTCATTCAGATGAGAATGTAATACTGAATCTAATGAAAAGTGAACCTGTCTTTCTTATTTCAGACTTAACTAAGCGTGATCTACCTAAAATCCATGCATGCCGGAGTAACAAACTTAGAGTCAGAGTCGTTCCACCATGAAGAGAGGAAAGATGCGCATGGTGAACGAAAAGACGACTGAGAGCCGAAGAATAAGGTAGAATTGGAGGGTGCTTGGTTTCGCGAGAGAGGTTAGCGTGTGACAAGCGACCTCCAACTCGCAACACTCCGTCCTCCTTTCCCACAAAGGGATTTAATTTTCTAAGTGGATTTCTCTTAAGTAGAGATCCCTTTGTATTTAACAATGCGATTTCTGAATGGAAATGTTGTGCTTGGATCAAACGAATAACAGCGATACGAGCATCCGCAAGCTCTGAGGTTGTGAGGAAGGAAGCAGTGGCAAACTCTCCGTTCTTCCGTTTGCGTAATCTTGCGAGAGGACATCGACAATACGCTACAACTCGGATCAGCCGAGTTAGACTTGAACATCGCGTTAGTATTTCCGGCTCACTGGATCGGCCTTGAGTGTGTAGTACTTGCCGAATGTCTGGCTGTTTTTCCGACTCTTCTGCAGGAAGAGTGAGCCATTTGGGACCATGCCACCAGACTTCAGATTGCTCAAGATCCAAAGGTTTGACTCCACGAGTTGCCAGTTCAGCTGGGTTCTCTTAATCGGTACATATTTCCATTCAGCCGAGGGCAGCTCGGTTTGAATAAAGGAAACGCGATTCGCCACGGAAGTTTTCCAGTAGCGTGGATGCTCTCGTAGCCAAGAAAGGACGATTCGAATTTTGGACCAGGCATGAACAGATACAGCCTTGAAGTAAGATAAGTCCCTTAGTTAACGGATTAATTTCACAAGAAGAGTAGCAGCACTTAATTCGAAATTCGGGATGTTCATGGTTTTTACGGGGCTAACTTTAGTTTTCGCTATTAAGAGTGAGGCCTTATAAGAACCTTCGTTGCTTGGAAGTCTGAGGTATACAGAAGCAGCATACACACGAGAAGAGGCATCGGCGAACCCGTGAATGACTGTGATGGGAGCATGCCAGCCGAGAGCTTCGAACAATTGACAAATTCTTGACAGGATAGATCGTTTGGTGGGGTTTTCGAGGGCAGGTTTCAGGTCAATAAGGCTAACTCAGAAAGCGTCCGTCGCTGGATTCCAACGCAAGCTCAGAATCTTAACTGATTCGTTTAAAACAATTTGCTTATCAATTTCATTTAATTGATCACGACGTGGCAAAAGCTAAGATTGGATTGCTGCCCATTTATCCACCTCGATTCCGGCC
>JAABKJ010009961.1:0-11082 GCA_011634705.1 Andricus grossulariae
ATCTGAGTAGCTTTAAACGAGCAGCACTGAAACGGCACTGGGCAGTGCCGTTTGAGTGCCGTTCAATCGGCAGGGTTCCTCACCTTACTTTGTTTCTGTTACATTTAAAATGGTATAAATTTGAATTACATATTTAAATTAAATTCCTTATATTTTTTATTCACAGAACAATGAGAAAAGGAGAAATATAAACTTATATATCTTATTTAATTCCACATACAATGATACTAATACTTGACTTCGAATTTTGAATAACAACTTCTTAATGACTCTCGTCTTGATGAGGAAAACTTTTAGTTTTCGAAACGTCGACAAAAATATGGAATAAAGGATCTTCAACAACTTATGGATCTCATTCTTTGGTCTGAAGTATGTTAGTTAATATCTTATTACCTTTTAATCTATTTTGTTTTTAGTTATACGCAGAATTTCGTCCACTTTAATGTTGGTAACAACACTTTAGTCTCGGATGCAATAGAAAGCAATAATGAGTGGATTTTTATGCATTATTTTCCGAAAAAGACCCGGTTTTGACAATTGATCTGTCCTAAAGATTTCAAAGCACAAATATGGACCCCCCACAAACCATTTTTTTAAACTGACCTTTGGAGTTAAGGTTAAGTAAAAGTACCAGGTGCATAAAGTTGACATCCCTAATGATGAATTTAACGACAGTATGTGTGAGGGCATATTCAAAAAAATGCAATAAAATTATTTAATCGATTCTCATAATTATATTTTCCGTTCAATATTATTGCGTGGTATCCTGAACTTAAAAAACCGCACGAAATCGGTAAAAAAGGGATAACGTAATAACTAATGTATTTTTGAATAGTTTCTTAATATAAATATTTTCGGTTATAATTTTGGATTAATAAATGTTTAAAAAATACGACATATCTGTATACAAACATAGATTTAATATTTTTGGTGTAATTTATTCACCAATAAATTGATACTTTCCATATAGGTGCCCCTTTGTTCTGCTCCACATGTAAATTTTATACCCAAATGAGAAAAGTGAGGTAACATTTTGTTCACTAAAATGTTTACTTTAGGCCTGACCTGAGCCATTTAGCACATTTTCATTTAATTAAAAAAAAACTTACTCGAAGTACCTATTCGTATGGAGATATTCAATGCACTCACCTACCCAACAACATCTATGCATGAAATTTGGAAATCAAAACTATGACTAACATGAAAGCAATAACAATTATTTATAAGTACTATAACTTAAGACAATAATAAATTTTATAATATAATATATATTATAATATATAACTTAATAAATTTGAAATTTAATGTAATTTAATTCAAAACATATATGATAAATAAGGACTTCCGTTTCCGGTACCGATCACGATTGTTGGTGATTTTTGTGATGCTAACTTTTTGGCTTTGGTAAAGGGAAAGAGGGAGTTTGAGAGGAGAAAGGGCGGTGAGTAGAGTGTTTAAGGGCTAAGGAATTAGTGAGAGTAAAGGGGTTGGTAGAAAGGTGATGAAAGATATATAATTGTCAAAATTGGAAGAGAAGGATTTTGAGGTTAGGAACGGTTGTGAAAATTGGCGTGTTTTCACGCAGGGGGAGTGACAGGTGAGTGTAAGGGTTGGATGAATGAGAAGAGACATTTGTTTAAGAGTGGTGAATTATAGTGTAAGAGATTTTTTGTGATTTGTTAGAGTGTTGACTTCAGATCCAGATTGAACGAGTTGAATGGGGGAATGAAAGCGAGGGAAAAGAAAACGTGACGTAGCAAAGAATACGTGGCAGAATGCCATTCACACGAAGTCTAGAAAAGACACAGAGAGGACGGCAGGAGACGGATACAGAGAGAGGGTCGAGAATTAGCAGCGAATGTAGGCAAGAGAATGAAGCGAGCGCGAACATCGAAGGTAGCATGGGCAGTAACGAAACTAGTGATGAGGCAGAGTCTAAATAGTACGAACGCAAAGGGCTTTTTTGATAAGTAGCGACAACCAGCGACCACGAGCAGCGAAGGGGAGAAGTAGGAGGATAACAAAAGGGTAATATACCAGTTGGATGAGGAGGGGGAAAATGAGAAAGCGCTTAAGAAGATTAGGCAGAGAAGACCTCCTGAAAGGCGGTCAGGGGGGAGTCATCTAGAAGGCCTCGAGAAACTCATCAGGGGCCTGAGAGAGGAAACCTGCAAAGTTCTTGACACAGCGAGGACGCATAGGGAAGAAGTCAGGGAGGAAGTGAAAAAAAATGAGAAAGAAATTAGAGGAGTGGGATGCTCTGTGGAAGGCCGAGAAAGAGGAGGTATTTAGGAAACTGGATAGTATAGATAGTAAACGGATAGGGAGTGAGAAGGAAAGGAGAACTGAAATGAGTTTGCTTGAGGAGAGGGTCAGGAAACTAGAATGCGGGAGTGAAAAGAAGGAAGAGTTGGGAGCATGAGACGTAGTCAAGGGGGATGATAAGAAACTGCCGGAAGAAAATGAGAGAATGCGCAGATGGCTGAATGAAATAGAAGTAAGACTAGAAGGAGAAGAGAAAGAGAAACGAAAGCGAAACATAGTAATTAAAGGAATGACAGTAGAAAGCAACTCGGGAAAGGAAGAAGCGGAGAAGCTGATGAAAGATATTGGGGCTCAGGTGAGAGTGGAGGCGGTGAATGTACTGGGGAGAAAGACAGAAGGGAAAACAGGTGCGCTCATAGTAAAAGTGGGAAGCGAGGAGAAGAGAGAAATTATGGAAAGTAAAAGGGTACTAAGGGGTAGGAATGACAGAATTGAAAAAAAAAGAAAAATTACAGATAGGGAAAGACAGGTTGTGGGTGAATGGGATAAAGTGGATCTGGGACGAAGAGAGGGAACAATACTTGAGAGACGAGTAAACGAAGGTAATTAGAATAGAAGAGACGGGGCGGGTTTCCACCAGAGAAGAAAAACTGAGCACGTGAAAGAGGAGGGGAAAGGATAAGAAGAGAGGAGTGAGTGTGGCTTTCTGGAATGCGTCAGGGCTAAAAAACAAGAACGAGGGGTTCTGGAAGGCTATTGGAAAATGGGACGTGGTAATGCTGAGTGGAACATGGGTGGATGAAAAGTAAACGAAGGTAAAAAAAAGTAAGCGAAGGTAATTAGAGTTGGAGAGACGGGGCGGGTTTCCACCAGAGGAGAAAAACTGAGCACGGGAAGGAGGGGAAAGGACAAAAAGAGAGGAGTGAGTGTGGCTTTCTGGAATGCGTCAGGCCTAAAAACCAAGAAGGAGGGGTTCTGAAAGGCCATTGGAAAGTGGGACGTGGTAATGCTGAGTGGAGCGTGGGTGGATGAAAAGGATTGGAAGGGCTTGAAACGAAAGTTGCAAAAGCGGTATGCGTGGACAATGCAAGAAGCGAGGAAAGAACATGAGAAGGGAAGAGCGATGGGAGGCATGGTATCAGGGGTTAAAAAGGAGCTGATGGGAAATGAAAGAGTGGAAGAGCGAAAAGAAAAGCTGGAGGGCGTGATGATGAGAAGAATAAAGTTAGGAAAATCGAGGGTGGCGATCGTTTGTGTGTATAAAAGGAGAGGAGAAAAGGAAGGATGGAGAGTATTAAGGAAATGGATGGCGGAAAAGAATGCGTGGACAGGAGAGTTAGTGGGAGAGATATGGGATGAAGAAAGCGAAACTTTTCGAAGAAACTTCTAGCACAGGGAGATAGATCGGGAAGGTAAAACTCTTTTGAACCTGTTAGGAGAGGAGGAGTGGTTTATCTGCAATGGGGATATAAGGGGAGATGAAGAAGGGGAAGTCACTTTTATAGGTAAAGGGGAGACAGTGATAGATTACATTCCAGAAGAAGAAAGAATAAGGAAGAGAATGGATAAAGTGGAAGTAGGTAATGAAATAGGCTCAGAAACCTTTCCGCTAATAGCGACATTGAAATTCTCAGGATGGAAGCAGTGTAGCGAAAAAAGGGAAAGAACTGGCGAAAGTAAAGTAACAATGAGTAGATGGGGGGAGGATAAATTGAGAGAATTTATAGAAAGAATGAAGAGCGATGAAATTAGAGGACTGGAAGGGGAAGACGTGGACACGCGCCTTGAAAAGCTAAAAGAACTAACAGAGAGAATAAAGGAAGAGGTAAGGCCAAGAGAAGATTAGGAGGAAATAAAGAGGGGATGGTGGGACGCAGAATGTAAGGAAAGTAAATATAGAATGTGGAAAAATGTAAAAAAGTGGAGAAAAGGGGAGATAGGCAAACAGGAATATAATAGGAGATAGAGAGAACATGAAAGATTGTTGAGCGATAAAAGGCAGTTAGAGAAAAGTAGATATATGGAAGAGGTGGAAAAATCAATCAGGGAAGGGAGGGAATGGGAGGTGATCAATAGGGAACGAGGAGGAAGGAAGGGCATCAATGAGGAAATCGAAATGGATGAGTGGACCCCGTACTTTAAGCGACTGTTGGGAGGAGTGAAAAATAAGGTGTTAGGTGAAAAGAGGAAGGTAATAGAGGGGGAAGATGATAGAAATAACGGGATATGTAGGGAGGAATTGAATAGAGCGATAGGGAGGCTTAAAAAAACAAGGCAACAGGTGAGGACGATATTGAGAACGAGGCTTTGAGGTTTGGAGGAGAAGGGGTGAGAAAGGAAATGTGGGAGGTATGCAATAAGGTTTGGAGAGGTGAGGGATGGCCTAGGGAATGGAGGACAGGGTTGGTGGTGGCGATAATTACGAAAGGAGAGGGCAAGAAGGTGGAGCAGTATAGGGGAATCACAATTGTATCGGTGGGATACAAAATATACACGGAGATTCTCAGAAAGAGATTAGAAAGGGAGGTGGAAGAGAAAGGGATCATTCCACACAATCAGACGGGCTTCAGGAAAAGGATGGAAACAGTAGACAACATCTACGTACTGAATTATCTAGTGAATAGAACTTAGGAGGCAAGAAAGGGAAGCTAGTGGCCTTATTTGTAGACTTTAAAGCGGGACTTGACTCGTTAAACAGGAAGGTGTTATGGCAGGTTATGAAAGAGAAGGGGGTGGATGAAGGGTTGGTCGAGAGGATGAAGGAGATATTGGAAGAGACTAAGATAAGGGTAACGATTGGGAAACAAAAAGGGGAGATTTTTTGGAGTGGAACGGGGCTCAGGCAAGGGTGACCACTGAGCCCACTACTATTTAGTCTCTTGTTGGCAGATTTATAGGAGAAATTGGAGAAGAAAAGAAAAGGGGGAACGGTTTAGGGAAATAGCAAGGTATATTCCTTAGCGCATGCAGAAGATATAGTCTCATTAGCGGATGACGAGAGAGGGATGAGTCTCAGAATGAGAATGTCTGAGGATTATATGAGAATAAAAGAGTTAACAGTAAATATAAAAAAGACGAAGGTGATGAATTTTAGGAAGAGAAGAACAAAGGCAGAATATGAATGGAAGATGTACGGGGAAAAAGTGGAACAGGTCGAGGAATTTAGTTACCTAGGCTTCTGGTTTGAGTCGAAAGGAGGGGTTGAACTACAGGCGAGGAGAAGGATAGAATGTGCGACTAAAGTAATGGGGCAGGTGTGGGGTACAGGGAAGAGAAGGTTCAAAGATGACTGGAAGATAAGACTGTGGATGCTTGATGCGTTGGTGTAGTCAGTCCTTAGTTACGGAATGGAGATCTGGGGATGGAAGGAGCACAAGAGGGTGGAAAGTATGCAGGAGTGATTCTTGAGATGGGTAATGGGAGTGAGTTGGAGCTGTCCAGGATATATGGTGAGGGAGGAATTAAGTAGAGGTAAAATGGTTATCAGACAAATGAAGAGAGCATGGAACTTTGAGAAGCTAAAGAGGGGGTGGGAAGCAGGATAGCACAAGCTTGTCTGCGGGAAGTAGTAAACAAAGAGACTAGGGGTAACACAGAAGGATGAAGGTGGGAGGAAGAGAGACAACAGAGGAGGAGAGAATGCGATATAAGAGCAGATGTCAGAGTGTGGAAAGAGTTGGAGAATGAACTGATAATTAAGGATAGGGAGGAAAGATGGAAAAAATCGTGGAATCTAAGTATAACAGGTGGTATAAGGTAGTGAAGACTGAAGAACCAGAATATTTAAGAAAGGTGAAAAAGGACAGTAAATGGAACCGCGTTATACGATTTAGGATGGGAGAAGGAATGAGAGAGTGTAGGTACTGAATGGATAGAGGAAAGAAGATATAGAGTCTATTATTACGAGATAGAATCATGGGGGCATGTTTTAGAGAAATATACGTGGGAGGAAACAGGTGGTGAGAGTATGGATGACAGGATAAGGTGGAAATTGGATGGAAGTGGACAAGGGGCAAGCTGGATGATGAGACTGGAAGAAATGAGAGAAAGTAAGGGACATGTAGTAGGGAAAGACCAATCGCGCACTCATATACAAGGACAGTAAAGTAAATTCAAAATCATGTTAACGGAAATAGTAAGAGGAAACGGAAGCCCAGGAAACTTAATAGTCAGCAAATCTCGAGAGAAATTGTGTTAAGACAAAGCAATAGCATATAAGTATAATATTATTATTTAGGTAGTAAGTATTATTAAGGTAGTATAAGTGGTTTCTGTAACGTACTGTAAAGGGAGCGGAGGCCCTCAAACCCGTAAAAGGGAGAGAATGAATACATACATATATGATAAATAAAAAAAGATTCCAAATTAATTAAAATATGATAAATAACATAGTTTAAATTATTAACTATCTGATGAATAGTAAAATACTAATTTATTAAAATACAAATTACTATTTTGTAATTTTGTTAGAATCTTAAGTTTCAAACATTTCAATGCAGTTTAATAAAGCACTTCTAGCCCAATCCGTTAACTTTTTTATATTTTCGACGACATTTTGAATTCCCCATTTAATATTTTTCACTATTGAACGAAGGTTCGCAATCAGCGACCACGAAAACCCGCGACTAGGCATTTTTAGGCCAATCCGTCAACTATTCTTAATTTTTGACGCCATTTTGGATCCTACATATTTAACTTCTAGTTTTTTTTACCAAAAATTCGTGATCATCGACCCCTAAAGCCCCCGAGTGAGCACTTTTTTAGTCCAATCCGTCAATTTTTCTAAATCTTCAAAGCCATTTTCAACCCTCTATTTTGAATTTTGCATTTTTGACCAAGAAATTCGTAATCAGCGACCCTGAAAACCACAGAGTAAGCACTTTTAGCCCGATTGTTCGATGTTTTTAATTTTGGCCAATCTTTCGGGTCCTCCGGCCCACTGTGAATCATTTAAAATCCGCCATTTCGAATTTCGCATTTTAAACCCTAAATTCGTAACCATAAATCCCTAAAATCCCCGACTAAAAACTTCTAGCCCTATCCGTTAAATTTTCTAAATTTTTTCCGCCATTTTGAGTCCACCGTTTAAAATTTTGAATTTTTGTTCAGGAATTCGTAATGAGCGACCCTGAAAACCTAAGAATGAGCACTTTTAGCCCGATTTTTTTATGTTTTTAATTTTGGCCGAGCCTTTTGATCTCCTGGCCCACTGTGCAATCCGAGATGGGCTAGATAAAGTACCGCGAATAATAAAAAGTATCTGCAATAACGCATTTTTGACACAAAGGTAATTCCTTAGCTTCAAGGATCAGCTTGATGATACACTCGGCAAGAGGATAAAGGAGGCTAAGACAATGCACCGCAGACAACCGACATGTAGAAGCTCAAGACTTCTCAAGTTTTCTTTAAACTGCCCGAAGTGCTACGCTAAGGTGCTAAATAACTTGAAGAGCAAGGTCAAACCTGACTATCTTGGTGTCATAATCAAGGGAACCAGGGAAAAAAAGAAGGAAGAAGTTCTCATCGAAGTGGGAGCTGGTACAGAAGAGTAGAGGACAATACGAAACTGAACCCTGCTATCAAGGAGGCTATCAGAGAGGAGGGATGTGTATATATCTACCGAGGTAGAGGTCCTTGACCTGACATAAGGACGGAGGAAGAATAGGTTAAGGATGCCCTAAAAAAAGACTTCGGGGAGATCAAGACTGGCGAGACAATAGTCAGCTTGACAAAGTAAGCCTTTAAGTGAAGCCTGAAGGCTTACGTGGTGATGTGCGAAGAGATGGCCGTGAGGCTAATCCGACCATAACACGTGAAGATCAAGTGGGTGTTCTATCGAGTAAGGAAAAAGGTGGAGACTGTCCAGGTGCTACCAACTGCCAAGGGTACGGACACCTGGCAGCAAAGTGCAAGGATCCTGATCGGACTAAGAGTTGTCGAGGTGCTTCGAAGAGCGACCCCATTTCGAGATCTGAGCTGCAAAGAGCGTGCAAACTACGCGGTATAACTCATCTTCCACTTCAAGGGTGGATAAACCGAAAATATAGCCCGCAAAGGAAAAATGCATACAATCATTCTTGTTGTAAATTTTATTTCCTATTTCTCTGTAAAGATGCACTTTTGTCCAATACACCCTTACCCGAATAATTGTCAAAAACTTATTAGGGGGTGGTTTACTCGATTAATGGGGGGTTCAACAAACATCCCGGGTGAAACGCATTTTATATCAATGTCCAGAACCTTGAGGAATATGGATGCCAAATGTCAAAACTTCATATTTTTTTCTGAAAAAAGTCCACAAATGCTCAAAACTTTTAGCCCGCTAATTTATTTTGTCTTGACCTTAAATTCAGAACAGCAACCTCAAAAATCATATCTAAAGTAGTTGTGTTGCTCTAAGACTTACGCTGACTCTACTAAAGCTAGAAACTCGTACTTTTTTCAACTTTTCAACAAACTCTATTAGTTTCTCTTAATTTTTATTTTTTTCAACTCAGGTCCAATTTTTTAATCAATTTCTATTCGACAGAATATTGCGAATTATGGATTTTCTAGATGATATAATCTGGTAGGGTGATTCATTTTGCACAAAATTTCGTAATGTAAATACGCTTATCTCGTAATCGGTGACATTCGATGAGAAAATGATTTTGCAGAAAAAAAATCAAAACTGTTTAATATCTAAAACTCATGTATCGCACTTGATATTCTCCGTATTATATAAACGGGAAATCCCGAGTAAATTCTGAGATAAATTTATCAAATATAATCAAAATCTAACGCTTGCCTAGAGAGTATGGCGGTTCAGGGGACAATCACCAAACTTTTGTTACATTTCGTTTCATGCTTCATGAGTGTGAGTATTGTTTCGTCTCAGAGAGAAACAAAATACATTGTAACGGTTCGTGGACAGCTGTCTTAATTTTCTACAGAATAGTGCATTTTTTGAAAATTGTGATAGCCGGCATTTGGAATTTGTTTTAAATTATGACTTTTGCGCATAAGCAACGTTAACAATGTACCAAAAGCTGCCACTCCGCCGACAGACGTCAGATTTTAATAGTATTTAAGGAAATTATTTCATTATTTCATTATTTCAATTTCAAATATCACCAATTTTTGTTTTCGCCTATTTATGTTTCGAAACTTCGTACAAAATGCTTGGAGGTAGTTGAAAAATTAGTAAACAAAAAAAAAACCGAGTTTCTACGTTTTTTCTTTTAGAAGTTGCATTCAAGCAATTAAAAATATTTTTTTAACAATAGTATAACATAATATAATATAATATATAATAATAATAACCATCATGATCTTGACTGCAACCCAGTCCGTGAATGATGGGATAAAAACCAGGCTTTGCCCAATATATCAAGGCACACGCGCTTATCAGATCACTTGATTGCATTACAATAATGCGTCCGTGACTTATAATATATACCGGGACAGCCCCGTGCATACTATTAAAAAAAGATCAAAAAATCCAACTCTAACCAAAAATGCCTTCGACACATTGGGCTGTAACCATCTTAAACTTGATACATTAATTCAATACACATTAATATGCGATTCAGAAAATACTATTAATTCCAAATATTCTGCGAAAAATATATTGTCAACATAGACTTCCGGTTCGGTGTGGATTCGTGTGGGACGTATTAGAGGTGCTAGGCTGAAGCTGGAGGTTTTTTGAAGGAGAAAAGTGAGATTGAGGTGAGAAAAGGTGTTATGAAAAGGTGAAGAATGGTGATATTGTGTAATTGAAGTGAAGGCGAGAAGGGAAACAGGCAATAGAGGAAAAAAGCGAAGGAGGAAAAAGAGTGGAGAAGGGTTCGCAAGATATTGAATCAAGTGGTATGGAAGGCGAAAGAGTACGGCGGGAAAAGATTGAAGCGGTGGTGGGAGAGTCAGCTGGAGTCACTTGAAGAAGAACGTCAGTAGCGATTGAACAGTTGCATCCAGTGTGAGAGTCGGGTTGGCAAGTGAACACAGGTATGGGCGAAGCAAATAAGAAGGGAGAAGACGCACTTGGTGGAGGAATGTCGAGAGAAAAGATTTGGAAAGAACTGGGCAACTTTAGAAAGGAAATCAGATACGAGTGAGATATGGATAGAGCAAAGTCGAAACGAGAGAGAGAGATAGATAGGAAAGAGCTAAGAGTAATCCTGGAGAAGATAAAGGAGATAATTCGAAAACTCAGCCTATGTCGCAGCACAGAGACAGAGACGAGACAGCCACAGGAGATAAAAACGAAAATGAAGAGGGGACGTGACATAGGTTGTCAGGCGGGCGAGGAGTTGGGAACGTGGAGAGAGCAGCCAAGGAAATCAGGTGAGACCGAGTGGAAGGTAGAGAGACATAGAGGAAAGAGCGTGGAGAGGAAAGAGCGTGGAAGAGGAAGAACGTTGAAGTGTTGGGCGTGAGGACTGAGGAGAGCGAGGTTATAAAAGTGGCAGGTACTTTAGCCGCTTGGACACAGAAGATACCCAAGGTTGAAGAGGCATGGAAGATAGATGGAGGAAAGATGCTGAGGCTGAAGTCAGGAGAGAATAGGGCCGAAATACTCCAAGGGTGCGGCAAATTGAAAGGCTCGCATCTGTGGTTGAAAGAGGACGCAACAGAGAGAGAGAGAGAGATAACTCAGGATTGCCTGAGGAAGGACCCTAATAGCACGGAACGTTCCAGGAACGTTTATGGAACGTTCCGCAGGCACCCTCGGAACGTTCCAGCGGAACATTCCAGGAAAGTTCCCGGGAGGTGTAAAATGTCCGCCGGTTGGGAATGTTCCAATGGAACGTTCCATTGGGACCTGAGGGGAAC
>JAABKJ010009962.1:0-11082 GCA_011634705.1 Andricus grossulariae
AATATGCCACGGCACTTGCGAGATGGATGCAGAAAGCTGTCATCCTTGGGTCGCTTCGTGTCCTCAAAACGCACGAGGGTTTTGCCTGCCTTTTGTTGTGATTTCGTCGTGTCCTGTGACCACCCATCTCACGGTTGTGAGACGTGGCCATGAGTGGGACTTACCGCTGTTCTACTGGGAGCCGGTGTCATTTTTTAGATGGCAGTTGCTCCCAGTGGGACCCTGCGGTGGTTGTTGACCTTACTTTTTGGTTATATATATATATATATATATATATATTAATTTCTTTTTCGTATCTTGTGTTGTTTTTCCAGCAATTTTGTTTTTGTATTTTTAATGTTATTTTTCACAAATAAAACAAAAACTACGCATCCTATCAAAAAATGATTAATACAACATTTGTAGCTCTGTTTTGGGTGAGCAACTTTTGTTTATTTATTTTTTTGTAGCTTTTGTTGTTTGACCAAAAAGTCACTTTGATTTTTAATGTTGTTTTTTAACGAATAAAACAACAAAAAAACGCGTCCTCTCAAAAAGTAATAACAAAAAATTAGTAGATCTTTTTTGGGTGGATGTTGTTTGTCTCTTCATCTTTTTTCTCATCTTGCATAGTTTGACCACGAAATGAAAATTTTGATTTTTCATTATTTTTTGTGCCATCAAAATTTTTGATTTTTCAAGATAATTTAAAAAGGTTTGATGATAGTCTTTTAGGGCTTTCAAAAAGTAACGTTTTTCTTCTCTTGACTTTTTTCATAATTATCGTGCGTTGTTTGGCTTAAAATTTTCATTTTTGTTTGTTCGAATTTCGAAAATGCTATAACTCGCATAATTTTCTTTTTATGAAAAAAGGCCGTAATGATAAATTGTTCGGCTTTTCGAGCACTGCGAATAGCCGTGCATAGATTTTTAAAATCTTGAAAAAAATGGTCCCAACATTTTTTTGAATGCTGTCTTTTTGAGTTTTCATCCAAAATAGCTGGCTAACGAACTTGACCTTCTGTTCCCGACACTTAAAGAGTCTTCCAAAGGCCAATGTAATAGATTGATTCTTTCAGAAGTTATTGTGCTCAAAGAGCCAGACAGACTTATATACATACATCCATACAGACATACAGGCAGACATGCAGATAGACGCATTCGTAAAAACCTGTTTTTCGGGTTCAGAGTGTCTCAAAACGTTGATATTTGACAAAAACGCGGGGGGGGGGTCATATTTCACACAAACCTAATACCTTTTCTGATAAGAATGTATATACCGTCTTTTCTCGACGGCATTAGAAGTCAAAGTGTGAATTTGTTTTGAAAACGCACTATTTAGTAAAATGATATTGGTTAGGGCGAATAGGAATCTTCGATTTTTGTCACCCCTGCTTCAAGTTTTGGATAGAACCCCGGATAGACTCGGGACTCTACCCGGGTCTATACGGGGTGAACTACGGGCTTTATTCCTGGTTTGTAAACGGGACTATATCCGAGGCTTGTGTGGGACGCTAAGAGATGTCTTCCCGGGCTTACCCGGGACCTATACGAGGCATTCAAAATATCTATCCAGGTCTTATCCGGTCCTATCTGGGATCTATTCGGTACAGCAGTTCGAATCATATGATGTAATATAATGATCAATTTGCCAAAAAAATGGTTCTATAAATTCGTCACTGCACTTAATTTATTTTGGAAATTATACAATTGCACACACGGTCACTTACAAATATAATCGCACGCTCAAACGCTTTGAAAAATCACACCCGCTGGGGATTCGAACCCTACCTGAACTACCTAAACCTGAGTCTTAACCTAAATATATCTGCTGCACGCCTTAGACAATTGAGCCATCGAATCACTTGAATCTTGTCGAGAAAATCTCAGCCAAGCTGTTTCGCCAGGGCTAACTAAGGAATATATTTTTTTATTTTTTTGTTTTACACATTTGATGAATAGGCGGATTTAAAAATGCGTAATTTGAATATTTAAATTTAAATTTTTTAAATTTAAATTCAAATATTTAAATGTTCAATTAAATTATTAAATTAATTTGTGATTTCTGATCAAATTGTGAAGCTTCAAAGTGTAAAGGAAAGTAAAAACAAAAGCAGCTACTACAAATAATTTTTTTTAAATTCAAGTTAAAAAATACTTCCAGATCAAAAATACTTGAACCTGAAATATTCTATCTTTAAAGTTGAATGTGAACATGAGGGTGGTCCAAAATTGCATTGCAAACTTTTTTAACTCTAGTGGGCAAGACTCCCCCCCCCCCTCTCCAAGAAGTTTCCAGTACTGGAGAAAGAAAATCCGTATTTTTTCCTCTTTGAAATACTAAAATTAACACGTGCCACCTGGAACTTTAAAGTGATATTTAATTAACATGGGGAAATTTTGGATTTTTGAAAAATTGAACTCATACTTCAGGGTTTCATCGAAACGTGCCAACTTTTTTAGGGATTGAAGAGGAGTACCTATGAAATAAAACCATACTAATTACTTTTATTTCTAATACACCCTTATACCCCCACCCCCCGCAGCGCCCCAAATATGACCCAAAAATCAAAAAACTACATTTTTACGTATTATTGTTACTTTTTAGCAATATCCGTTGTCTTTTTCATGAAAATAATTACTAATGGACAATTTAAATATTTCCCATGACTCTTCAAACAATTTTAAATTGTTTAAACAAATATAAATTATTTAAACTATTATTTATTCCCAAAAAGTGTAAAAAATAAACGTATTTTCTGATTGAAATGTAATAGTTTGTCATTATTTTTCTCAAATTGGTATCGTAAGCTACTTTTTGTTAAATAATTATATAATTTTGATACATTTCTTTTAACTTTTAATAAATTTCTATTTGTTCAAACAATTTTGATTTGCCTAAGCAGTTTTCTCGATAACTTTAAAAAAATTTGATTGAATAAAATACATATAATTATTTTTCTTACTGTATAGTGTAAAGAAAGAATATATTAACCATTTTTTATTTGTTTGAACAAATACAATTTGTTTGAACAATTACTTTTCCAAAAATACTTTTAAAATCGTATTTTCTGAATTAAACATAATATTGAATGTTTTCGAGAAGTAATAAATTCTGCTAAGCACTTTATGTTATTGTTTATACAATTAATTATTGTTTTTTTCCAAATTTCGTTCAAATTGAGTATGGATGGTTTACATCTTTTTTGGCGCATTGTTAAATGAATCATAAAAGTCATAATATTTAAATTATAAAAATGTATTTATTATTGCTTTCTTCATATTCTTACAATCTTCATCATAATCATATTATAAAAAAGCACAGCGTTAAACTTGTTTCAAATTTGCTGCTGGAAGACCTGTTGAAAATGGAGGTGATTGTACGAATCCCTACGGAGCATTTGATTTGTTCACCAAAAACAGTACTTACTGAAAGTCGTAAAAAATTATAGAAAACAGTTTTTAGACTGCATATGAAATAGATTTAGATTATATTTCATAATAGCATTTGAAAGTTTTATGAATATCAATCTGATATACTAGAAGACACAAAAAATATATTTACGAAAATAATTCTATGTTTAATATTTTATATTCTTGATCCACATTTTTCAATAGAAAACTGCTTGAACGAATAAAAATTGTTTAAACAATGACACGACGTTTTCAACAGAATACTTGATATATTCTTTCTATACACTATACAGTCAGAAAAATAATGATGTAGGATACCAATTTGAGAAAAAACTGGTCATCTCTCGGTCACTTTTTTGTAAATTTTGAGAATAAACAATAATTAATTGTTTGAAGAATTACATAATGTTTTCAGAAAAAGTTACAACTTCAAACAATGACAAACTATTACATTTCAATCAGAAAATACGATTATTTTTTACATTTTTGGGAATGAGTAATTGTTTAAATAAGTTACATTTGTTTAATCAATTAAAAATTGTTTAGAAAGTCATGGAAAATATTCAAATTATCCATTAGTAATTATTTGCATGAAACAGATGACGGAAATTGTTAAACAGTAGCAGCAATACGTACAAATGTAGTTTTTTTATTTTTTAGTCATATTTGTGGGGGGGGGTTGAGGTGGGTTAAAAATAAAAGTTATTAGTATGGTTTTATTTCATAGGTACTCCTATTCAATCCCTAAAAAATTTGGCACGTTTCGATCAAACCCTGAAGTATGAGTTCAATTTTTCTAAAATCCAAAATTTCTCCATGTTAATTAAATGGGATTTTAAAGTGCCCGGTGGCACGTGTTAATATTCGAATTTCGAAAAAAATGGAGATTTTTTTTCTCCGGAAGTGGAAACTTTTTTTGGGGGAGGGGAGGCTTGCCCTTTGGGGTAAAAAGCGTTTTTTGGACCACCCAAATGAGCACGCAGCCTCACTTTTCATCTGTCAAACACAACCGACGAAGGACGGCAGTACTATTTCACGGTCATAGATACGTACAAAATAGTTAAATTTTAATGATTCTGCAGAGGGGATTTGTTTTGAAAAAATTCAAAGGAACCGCATAAAAAGATTTTTGAAATGAAAAAAAAATAAAAATAATATTTTGAGTTATCTTGAAAAAGGTGAGAGTTACGCGAAAACTGACAACATTTTCAGGATTTTTTTAAGGGGATGATCTTCGGCCACCCCGACCTAAACCAGTAAGCAAATTTCCAAAATTAAGAACAAAATCCTTTTTACTTATCTTGAAAGCAGTCAGAAATACGTGAAAACTAACAAAACTTTCAGGATTTTAAGAGGAGAATTGTTTTCGACCAACTCGAACTAACCCAATAAAAAATAAAATAAGAATTTGGAGTTACCTTGAAAATGGTGAGAGATACGCGAAAACTGACAACATTTACAGAGTTTTCTGAAGGGGAATGTTTCTCGGCCACCCTGATCTAAATTTTTAAATAGATTTTAGAAATTGAAAAAAATAAATAAGAATTTCTAACTATTTTAAAAACTGTCAGAACTACGTGAAAACTAACCAAACTCTAAGGTTTTTTAAGAGGGGCATTATTTTCGACCAACTCAAACTAACCCAAGAAAAAGATTTTTCAAATAAAACATAAAATTTTGTTTCTGAGTTATCTTGAAAATAGTGAGAGATGTATAAAAACTAACAACATTCTCAGTGTTTCTAAAGGGGGTTGTCCCTGACTACCCCGACCTAAACCAGTAAACAGACTTTCGAAATTGAAAACAATCGAAATTTTTAATCATCTAGAAAACGGTCAGAGATACGTGCAAAATAATTAAATTTTAATGATTTTGCAGAGGGTATTTGTTTTGAAATAATTCAAACGAACCGAATAAAAAGATTTTTTTAATAAAGAAATAAAAATTAAATTTTGAGATATCTTAAAAAAGGTGAGAGATACGCGAAAACTGACAACATTTTCAGGATTTTTTAAAGGGGATGGTCCTCGGTCACCCGGAATTAAACCAGTAAACAAACTTCCAAAATTAAAAATAAAATCTTTTTGACTTATCTCGAAAACAGTAATTAATACGTGAAAACTAACAAAACTTTTAAGATTTTCAAGAGCAGAATTGTTTTTGACTAACTCAAACTAATAGAAAAAAAAAGATTTTTTAAATAAAATAAAATTTTTGAGTTATCTTGAAAACGGTGCGAGATAAGCAGAAAATGATAAAATGTTCAGGGTTTTTTAATTGGGGATGGTACACGGACAGCCCGATCTAAACCAGTAAACACATTTTCGAAATTTAAAAAATCTCAGTTTTGAATTATCTCAAAAACGATCAGAAAGACGTGAAAGCTAATTAAATCTTAATGATTCTGCAGAGGGGTACGTTTTGAAACAACTTAAACGAATGCAATAAAAAGGTTTTTCAAATTCAAAACAATAATAACAATTTTTAATCATATCAAAAACGATCAAAGATACAAGAAAGAGCAGCAAATTTTAAGCGTTTTGCAGAGCAGGATTGGGTTTGACAAAATTGAACTAACTGTGAGCGATACGCGAAATCTGACCAAATTTTCAGGGTATTTCAAACCCGAGTGGTTCTCGGGCACCCCAAATTAGCCCAATAGACAGATTCCCAAAATAAAAAATGTTGAGATATTTCGAAAACGATGAGATACGCAAAAACTGAAAAATTTCAAGTGTTGTAAAGAGTGCTGGTCCTCGGCCACCATGAATAAGCCCAGTAAAAGTATTTTCAAAATCGTTTAAAAAAAATGTTCAATGAGCTCGAAACTGACAAAATTTCCAGGGATTTATACAAGGGGTGGTCCTCAGCCACCACGAACTAATCCAATAACAAGGTTTTCAAAACGAAAGAATCAAAATTTTGAATTATGTCGAAAACGGTGAGACATACGCTAAAACTTAAAAAATTAATAGTAAATAACAACTGTATTCATATTGATAAATTGGATACATTTTGAGACTTCCGGTAAAAGTTGAAAGATGTGAATACTATCAAAATTTTAAGGATTTTCTAGAAGGGAATGGATTCATTTGGATTGAAAATAATTGAATGGCGAGTTCGGATTGATTCGAATTGAAAAACAAAAACTACTCATCTTATCAAAAAGTAATCAATAACAATTTTGTAGCTCTTTTTGGGATCAACAAATTTTGTTTGTTTCTTTTTTTTTGTATCGTGTGCCGTTTTTCTAAAAATTCAATTGTTCTATTTTTAATTCAGTTTTTTACGAATAAAACAAAAACTACGCGTCCCTATTAAAACTTATTTCTAACAAATAGATCTTTTCTGAATACACAATTTTTGTTAATTCATCTTTTTTCGTATCTTGTATAGTTTGACCGCAAAATGGAATTTTTTATTTTTTATTATTTTTTGTGTGGTCAATATTTGAATTTTCGATTTTTCAAGAAAATTCAGAAAGTTGTTGTAATAATTTTGTAGAGAGTTCAAAATGCAAAGTTTTCCTTCCTGTGACCTTTTTTCATATCGTGCTTTTTTTGTCTTAAAATGTTTATTTCCGTTTGTTTTTTGGAATTTTGTAAATGCTATAATTCCAGTAATTTATTTTCATTGAAAAAAGTCATGAGCATAAATTATTCTTTTTTTTTTGAGTACTACTAACAACCGTACATAGAATTTTTAAATATTAAAAAAAGCCATCTCAAAAATTTCGAAAATGCTCTCACTTTTTGAATTTGTATCCAAAATGACTGGCTAACGACCTTTTCTTTTATTTTAGGACACTTGAAGAGAATACCAAAGCCCAATCCAATATGTCAACTCTTTCGAAAGTTATCGTGCTAACAAACTAAAAAAAACTACAAATATACAGACAGACATATTCGTAATAACCTGTTTTTTGGGTTCAGGGGGTCTCAAAACGTGGATATTTGACAAAAACGGAGGGGGAGGGGTCAAATTTTACAAAAATCTAATACCTTCTCTGATGAGAATGTAATATTTCTTCATAGGATAATGAAAATAACACAAGAAAAGATATGGGAAGTCCAATGTGGATTTATGCCAGGAAGATCATGAACGGATCAGATATTTAGCTTGAGACAGATCACAGAAAAGATTTTGAAAGTAAATAAAGTTTTCTGTGTACTTGCTGACCAGAAAGAAGCGTTTGACAAAGTGGATAGAAGTGAACTTTGGGAAATCCTGAAAGAGTACGGAGTCAATGGATGGCTCCTAAAAGCAATAAAAACAATATATTAAGGTGGCAAAGTGATTGTGAGGGTAAATGGGCAACTTCAGAGTGACTGATTCGATATTATGCAAGTGTTAGGCAAGAATGCGCTATGTTCTCATGGATATTTATTATATTCATGAACAAGTATCTATGAATGGCCCTCCTCGACGAAGAAGAGTGAATCTCGGGACAGTGAAGATGCGTGGGTTCGCTTTTGCAGATGATAAGTTTGTTACGGCAGAGTCAATGGAAGACTGGCAAAGAATGTTGAACAGACTGAATACTAGCATGGAGAACATGGGCCTTAAGATTACCGTGAATGAAAGAAAAATTATGGTGTTTTAAGGAAAGGGTAATAAAACAGTATGCAAAATTGCTCTGAACGATAATAAGATAGAACAAGTTGATAAGTACGTATATCTTGATAGTCTATTTACTAATGACTGAAAGATAGATGGAAAGATAGATAGGCGTATAAACGAGGGTAAGTAGGTTATCGGCAGGGTAGGATCCATTGTCAGAAGTAAACATATATCAGATAAATCTAAAATGGCGATGTATAATTCTATATTTATACCCACTGTGCTGTACGGTAGCGAGACCTGGATGTACCAATAAAAGGATAAGAGTAAAATTAACGCGTTTGACATGCAAAACCTGCACAATGTATGCGGTAAAACGCCAATGAACAAAGTCAGTAACAAGAGAATCCTGAGAGAATGTGGTGTATAGGAGACACTGTTTGACAAGTGTGAAAGAAATTCATTGAGATGGTTGAGGCATGTTGAGAGAATGAAAGATGAACGACTGACAAAACAAGTATATTGAGGTAAGGTAAATGGTAGCCTACCCAGAGGCAGATCGAGGAAAGAGTGGTTGGAATTTGTAAATAATACCTAAATTCGAAAAGATTAAAGAAACCGTAGAAACACAAGAGCTTGCATGAGGAAATTCATGTACGTAAAGGCAGCTAAAGAGGTATGCCAGGACAGAAAAGTATGGCGACAAATAGTTTATAAGAAATGCATGATGAAGAGTGTAAGTTGAGTGAATGACGCCTAAAATGAAAGAGCTTGGATACTAATATACCCGAGTGAAGAGCTTTACATGGTGACTTTGTGAAGCTCTTCGCCTGGGGTGACTGCTAGAGAGATTGATCAACGACCTGGGTCAGAGCAGTGTTGCGGAACGAACGTGTCGCCCAATTGCGAAATCTTCCAATGTGAGCTACTTGTCGCAAATCATAAGGCTTATGCTTAAATTCTCAATAAATTGTTCACACAAAACAATATGAATCCCGTGATAGAGGAAGGCAGTGATGAAGATTAAATGTGTATAAACTATTATTCTCGCCATCAGAAAATAAGTATTAATGAGTAACAGCGAAAATCTTACCCGGAACAAAAAAAAGGTTCTCTAATGCAAGTCTTTTACTATCTGCACAACAACCGAACGAGCACTAGACTTAGCAGGAACATTTCATGCGAACCTGAATGATGCTGAAATCATAAAAAACCTTATTGAAGATTTGCATGATTTACGTCAATTAATAAATGAAGGCAAGAAATTCGTCCTTGATCGTGGTTTTCGAGATGCGAAATACGTATTGAAGTCCAAAGGCATTACCGTACTGATGCCAGCCTTAAAGGACAAGCTCGTACTTGGCCGAAATGATAAATGAGAATGGGTCTATCAATTTGCAATTTGTGGAAGAGCAGGCAAATATTCTAAAGTTCCAGGCATAGTCAGGAGACGTAAGTCCGAAATTATATAGATATTTCATTAATTACACACCAAACAGTGCGAGTATTGCAGGAATTAAAAGATATGCTTGTGAATGTGCCAATGGTCGAAGAATTAACAGTAACCTGATGTTCCCATATAGCAGCCATTATTTATAACTTATCAAACGCAAAGTACTTGTCAAAAATCGTAAGACCTGCTGAAATTCTCAGTAAATGGTTTACACAAAACAGTATGAATACCGTGATAGAAGAAGACGGTGACAAAGATTAAATGTATAGAATATTAGTGTAGGGGTATTATTTAAATCATACTTACTTTATTGATTTATAGGATAAAAATAAAGTTGGCCCCCCATTCTCATGGAATTATATACATATTAGGAACCACAAGTTTTTATTTATTCTTTTAAACCATGAAGTAATCCTTTGATCTTATCAATATATGTTGTTACCTTGGACATGAGTATCCCAGGTAAAAATATTTGGTCTTGATTATCTCTTGGGTAAAGACAAATCCAAGACAATTTCAAGTTATTATGTATGTCTAGCTCGTGAGATGGAACCAGACAATTTTTGATGTCTTAAGACGAATATTTTCGACTTGAAGACAAAAATTTAAGTCTTGAGGCCAAGGCCTCTGAGGATCATCACTAATCCGCTTTAAACTTCATAGAATGTTTATATTATTTATCTTCATGGTATTTATTTTTTATGTAATAATACGTTTATTTATCGGCAATAATTATGTTCTCTGGATGGCGAATCTAAAAGTGTTGTCCATTTTTTCCTATTTCCAACAGTTCACTAGATACTCCTAGAAAATGACAGTATTAATCTTTTTATAGCAAATTCTATTGTATTTTTTATTATTGTATTTTGTTGTTGAGACAGACAGGTTCCGAATTTCTTATTTAAAAAAAAGTTTTCACAAAGTTACAAGTTTAATCGGCTGTAAAATTTTAATCATCAGCAGATGTCAACTGTTTGGTTCTAATTTAACTACCTGATTCCTGGAAATGGCAGGCTCTGTCGGTGGGGTCCATAGTTTATAGAGGTCCGAGTATAATGGACAATAACATTTACAAACGAAAACTTTTGTAATTTTGACCCTGGCAAATGTTAAAGCCTCAAATTGTTAATAAAATTTTCTTTAAGAGCAATTCCTTACATTTGTCAAGACTTACACTTCTTGCCTTAAGACAAGTCTACCTGGTCTTGTCTTGGCACAGCTACAGCCATAAATGCAAGAGAAGTCTGTATATCTCCAATATCTATCCGGTGAGATGGAACCAAACCAAATTAATAAATCAAGATCAAATATTGTTTCCCGGCATATTACAACAAAAATTGCTGCGTGGGCACAAACAATTCCTTACAAAAAATTGTTACAAAATTACAATAATTTTTTTTTAGCCCCTTCTTATAGAAGGAATTGATTGCTCATTTTTTTCACTTGTCCTAATACCATATATAACATATGCATAAGTCATCGAAATCGATTTACCCAATTTTGAGAAATTAAAATTTTTTGGGCTTAAGACGATGTCAGGGTACCGTGCCATACTTGACGCCTCACCTGACCCTTCCTATTGTAAGGCGCTCCAACTCGAGCTCGCTGCCCAGCGGGCCGATGTGATGCTCAACCGGAGGCTACTGTGTTACATTACCTAATGAACTCTGTTCCGC